>CAUZXS010002362.1:0-31376 GCA_963585895.1 Sepioteuthis lessoniana | reverse complement strand
GCAATGTATTTGAGTGGCAAATAAGTCCTTCTATAAGGTAAGACATTGGCAATATTAAACAAAGAAACCAAACTTTGAATATATGTGTAAATTAAACAAGACACAAAAAATAAATTCACCACTCTCTCTCACCCTCCCTCTCTCTCTCTTTCTCTCTCTCTGTCTCTCATACACACGATATAGAAAGAAAAACCCGCACACCTGTTCGACGGGGAATATTATATACCGATGGGATTCTATGTGGGCTTTGTTTTAATCTAAATCAAGTGGAGGTCTGAAATTCTAGGGAGTATGGAAATTGAATCGAGCAAACTTTGATATCAACTACTGGAATATTTGCCTTTGTATACTTGTCATATCTGAGTACCAAAAATCACTGCCACAGTTACTTGAGTGTGGAGGACCAACTTCGGACACTTGCTGTTGAATCATTGTATTATGCTTTAAAATTCTCACGAGCTCAACAATGTAAAACAAATCTCTAAAAATTAAGAAAAACATATTCATTGCTTAATAGTGTGGATACAGATATTATTCTAAATACTAAAAGAGTACATTATCGAGTAAAAATCTATTATGCATTTAAAAAGTTTTTTGGTCGGTTTATTGAGGCGAGAGCAACTATGTTGAGAAATGCACATACCCTCTCATAGTTCTAGTTGTCGTGGCAGGAACCTTTGCCACGCCCCTTTATATCGTATGTTGGTCATTCCTCTAGCTACCATTATGAGCACTATTTGAAAGGAGCGGGATTTAATCTCTATAGAGGCATAAAATAATACACATCAAGTATTTTATGGCAAAGGACGTAAGAACTCAATATTGGTCTATTGGGTAGAGAGTTCGCCAGTGGCTCGGTAAACCGGGGTTCAATCCTAGATCGATTCATACCAAAGACTCAAAAATGTTTCTTCTGGATACTTCCAATCTTTACATTCAGCATTATGTTACTTATCGAAGGTAAAGTAGAGCAATCCAAGAAAAAGAGTTGCACTCTCTCCTACCCATCAGTGTATTAATTATTGAAAAAGGAAGCTTTCGTGTCACCCTCGACTACGGTCAATAACATTGTTTTTATCTATAAATATTGGAAAGAGGTCTGTTATCCAATTTTTGGGTGGCTGACCATTGAAAACAATGTGTACGGAAGCGCATACTTTTGTCAAACATTATTTTTGTCAAACAGATATTTACAAATAAACTAAACAATAGTTTCTCACAAGGAGCTTCAATTGAAAAACCTGTTCATTAAATCGTAAGTCACTGACTCTACGGAAAAGAAAAACTTTGGAGCTCTGTGTTCAGTAAAGAAGGCCATTTTGGCAGTCTTTTGAGGTTGGAAACAAAAATTAAGTTGTAAGCATTTTTTTCTATTGCTAAGTCCTTACTGAAAAATACACCTTTTTTATTGAAAGGATGTTATATATATATATATATATATATATTGAAATGAATACATCTGCAAATGATTCAAATTTAGTATCTAGGTTTTTATTTTTCCATATACTAATGAGATACACGTGCTTCAGATGTCTTCTTCAGGAAATTTATTATGGTTTGGTTAAACGACGGTGGCTTTTTGTTATATTCTTATGTGCCGTTTCATAACGACACAATAATAAAGACAGATGCAATGATAAAGACGCACGCAGGAAAACTTCTTTAACAAAATATATACCTCTAAGTTTATTTGTAAGGGTACAAAAGGGTTACTCAAGGGTTGCGTGTGAGAGGGAGCTGGAGACCGAACATAACTGAAATATCTTGACCTCAAAGTTATGGCCGTCAGCGTTGTGTCTTTCTCGTTCTCCAGGGCTGCTCAACCGGAGGCTGGATGATAGCTTTCTTTATTGCATCTCACCAGCATCTTCTCTGGACCCCAGTTCATCAGGGCCACAAGCCCCTTCGGCCTGGTGTGGCTTTCCCTACCACAACTCTTCACCAACTGCTCTGCAACTCTAGTGCCCGTCGAACTCAACTGACTTATATAATCGTTCGACGCCCACTCGATCTTTGAAATCGAATGTTTAATCGTCATCAAGCGGAAATAACTGTTCAGAGGTCACTCTCTTCCAGTGCATCACTCTGTAGTGGCACAGTAGGACCTCACCTTGTCCCATATTATCAGCCTTAATCTTCCCACGCGATCTCTTTCGATTACTGGCCATTGGAATGGGTCACTTCCTTCCGGTGCATCACCTTGGAATAGCATTTTTGGGCCGGGTCGAAGGTTAAAATACTACATTTTCATATAGTGAATATTGTTTTTTTATTTATATCACGATGTGAGTCTGTGAATATCTTATTGGAGTTTATCCTATTTACCAACCCCTCCGCTCGGGTAGGATATGACACAAGGTCAATATTTAAGCGGAGTTTAACAGGTTTTAATTCAGAGATTTCCTTCTCCTAGACTAGTTGCCTCGCCAAGGCTGAAGAACCTAGTCTGTCCTACTATTTACCCATAGCTGGAGGGAGAATAATTGGATTCATACCTTTCCCAAGGGTACTAGTGCTATGTGAAATGCAATCAGTCTCGTCCAGGATTTGAACTCGTGTCGCCGTGTTCATTTTCTACGACGATGAAGTTAGAGAATATCTAATGTTTTTTGGCTGCCTTTTACTTTTAATGCTTTTTGTTGTGTCTTGTTTTTTTTAAATTCTATCATTATTTTTAACTTGTTTTTTTTTTATTTTTTTTTTTTTTTTGTTATTTCTGTGAATAGTTCTGGGTTGATATTGTAATATATTGAGATATATACTAAGGGTTATTGCTTTTGGAAATTGGTACTTATTTTAATTTTTTGCTTTGAATGCCTCAGGTTTGATTTCCATATGATCAATAGCTTATCGATAGCTGTCCAAACCTGACCGATAAAATGAAACGCAGTTTCTTCCAGGCAGCGGTTGTGTCGATACTGCTGTATAAATGCACCACTTGAACGCTAACTAAACGGCTGAAGAAGAAGCTAGACGACAATTACACAACAATGTTGCGAGCAATATTGAATAAGTCCTGGCGGCAACACCCCACAAAACACCAACTATACGGCCACCAAATGCCATCACAAAAACTATCCAAGTTAGACGAACCAGACATGCTGGACACTGCTGGATAAGCAGGCATGAGGTCATAAGTGATGTACTC
The DNA here is from genome assembly GCA_963585895.1 of Sepioteuthis lessoniana. Classification (NCBI taxonomy): domain Eukaryota; kingdom Metazoa; phylum Mollusca; class Cephalopoda; order Myopsida; family Loliginidae; genus Sepioteuthis; species Sepioteuthis lessoniana. The sequence continues at coordinate 28,228 of CAUZXS010002362.1, read as the reverse complement.
CTATGGACCCCCACGTATGGCCGTGCAAAAGCAGGATGACTAGCAAGAACATACATATATCAGCTATATGAGGGTACGGGATGTAGCCCTGAAGAACTGCCAGAGGCAATGAACGATAGGGAAAAGTGGCGAGAGAGGGTCAGGGATATCTGTGCTAGCGGCACGACATGATGATGATGATGATGATGATGATTGAAGGCCTGTTTTATTAGTGTTGCGGGATATCTCCTCTGGTGGTGGGTAATACATAATTCTTCCAGTCGAATTTGTCGGAGGCTTTCCTTAGTTACTATGGTGCAGATCAAACATGCTAGGGTATACATCATGGATTTTATGCAGTTTTCGGGGTGATGACTTTTGAAATGGAGGCATTGTTGTGGGTCTGCGTGCTTCGGGTAAGTATCTGAAACAATTTGTCTATTTTGATTTTTAATGAGGGTGTTTAAAAATGGTAGTTCTTTAATTTTGTGTTATATGGTGAATTTTATTTTAGATTTTAGGTTTTGAAGTAAGTTATATAAATTTTTAATATTGGTCAATAAGCATTTCCAAAATATAAAACAGTCATGCAGTTATCTTTTCCCATATTGACCAAACCCCTCCGCTCGGGCAGGATATGACACAAGGTCAAATTTTAATTCGGAGTTTAGCAGGTTTGAATTCAGAGTTTTCTTTCTCCTAGACTAGTTGCCTCACCAAGACTGAAGAAATCAGTCTGTCCTACTATTTACTCATAGCTGGAGGGAGAATAATTGGATTCATACCTTTCCCAAAGGTATTAGTGCTATGTGAAATGCAATCAGTCTCGTCCAGGATTTGAACTCGAATCGCCATGTCCATTTTCTACGATGATAATACACCACGGGCACCCCAGTTATCTTTTCCATACTCTAATTTATCAGTTATCTTTTCCATACTCTAATTGATTCTATTTTTATATTGTTGTATTTTTAACTATGATTTCATATAGATTTTCCTCTAAGTATCGGAAGGTAATGTTGATGTACGTTGGTGCCACTTTAGACCCCGAATGGTGTTGCACACACACACATACACACACACACATATATATATATATATATATATATATTGTCATGTGCTATCCCACTAAGAGGAGAGAAATAAGAAATTTCCCCTACCCTTTTGTGTTTGAATTAACAGGCCTCAAAGACTGACCGTTAAAAGGAGGAATAAGGAATGTAGGTCAACTCCTCGGCCTGCCTGTTGAAAGAAGTAAAGAATGTAGGTCAAGCAATCTGTACTCCGTAACCTCACGCGGGTGAATAGAGAAGAGGAACAGACGTCCGTATAGTAGCCCAAAAGAATCGCCTGACATGGTGAGGAAGGAGAAAGAGGCCGAATGATTGGCCAGAACTCTAAAAATGGAAGTAGCTATTTTCGTCAGCGGAAATAGGAATAAAGAATTCAGTTTTCAGGACGGAGGTCGCCATGGAAGGACATGCGAATATCATGCCGAAACTCCGGGCGAAGAAACAGAAATAGAGTTCTTGGATAGGAGATAACAGATGCCTTCAAGCCAAGCTGTACAGAATCCTGCTAGCCCGTAAAAGAGAAAATACTCTCAGAAGAAACCTGTCGAAAAGCTAAGTAAACCTTAAAACCGTTTTTCCCCTCCACCCTTCCTAAGTATTGCAATTGTATGCTCTCCCTCTCAATTTAAAGAAAGAAGCATATAGAGAAGTATATGCATTAAGAAAAGAAGAGAAATGGAATGAAAAGATTCATTTCATAAACTGTAAACATAAGAGTGGACTTTGCTACCTTTTCAAGGTTCAAGAGAAAAGACAAAAAAAGAGAGAAAAGAAAACGAAAGAGAGACATTTGTTTGTATTTGATACTGTCTGCTAGTAATATAGCCGGCGCCTTAATTATTTGCTTGTCCGCACGTATTAAAACCTTGTTATATTTTAGATGTCCCCTCGTGTCGAAACTTATACATTGTGTTGTTTGCCTATCGAATTGCCTTCTTTTACATGTTCCTGTTCAGTTTCAGTTTCGCCTCAATTTATTCTAGCTAAATGTCTTATTCGCTTTTAAAAACATAACATAGGAAATTGAAATTGTCGACTACGATAAATAATAATATTATATCTAAACCTAGCGGCCCATATCTTCCATTTTCCTAGGGGTAGGAAGACGAAGTGGTCTGATGGGTGTGTGTAACGTGAAAAATGAAAACCCCTTGCCAGCGGCGGTCAGTCTAGCCCCAAATTAACCCCCACATTATCTACCAGTTCCCCATGTGCCCGAAGAAGGAATCTTAACTGGAACTTATTTTGCGAGGGGTCAAGTTCCAAACTGCCCCGACTTCACACGTGCGAAAAATAAACTCCCCTCTTGGGAAAAATATTTTATGCCACGTCACAATATATATATATATATATATATATATATATATATATAATGTATATTTGTCGAATTGGAAAGAGTTACGATTTAGCAAAAAATAATCACTGCTGATATAAACCAGCAATGATTATTTTTGTTAAATCTTGGGGGTAAGTTTTCTAGCTATATTACGATCCATAATGAAATTATACTCTTTCCTAATTCCTGGCAGGGATATATTACGATGAAGATTTGTGATGTCTAATGTAACCATATGTCATCATCATCATCATATCGTGCTGGCAGCACGGATATCCCTGACCCTCTCTCGCCACTCCTCCCTATCGTTCATCGCCCTAGGTAAGTCTTCAGGACAACAACCTGTATCCTCACATAGCTGCTGAATGTACGTTCGTGCTGGTCGTCCTGCTTTTGCGCGGCCGTGTGTGGGGATCCATAAGAGTACATCTCTTATGAGTTCATATCTGCTTCTCCAGCAATGTCCTGCATGTCTGGTTCGCCTAACTTGAATAGTTTTCGTGATAGGGGGCAGGTGGCCCTACAGTTGGTGTCTTGTGGGGTATGGACAGCTATCAATAGGCTATCGACTATATGGAAATCAGACCTAACCGATAAAATGAAACGCAGTTTCTTCCAGGCAGCGGTCACATCGATACTGCTATATGGCTGCACTACATGGACGCTAACAAAACGGCTGGAGAAGAAACTAGATGGCAATTACACAAGAATGCTGCGTGCAATCCTGAACAAGTCCTGGCAGTAACCATATGTAACAGGGTATTTTTTTTGTAGTATGGAGTTTAAAAATTAATGTCATCTCTTGGGTAGCTCAGATGCTTTTGTACCCTTTCTCATATCACATTTTTTGTGGGGATCTACAAAACCATCGTGGAGAAAAGAGTCTCATGAGTTGATTTAAACATTAGGTTTATTCATACCAAAAATTCACTCTAAATCGTCCAGCAAGGACACATGGCACATTGGATATAGCGTTTAGTTGGAAAGTTTTCCTGAGTAGAATTATCTGGAGGTTAAAGGTTCAATCCCCGAAAAAGAAAAAAAATATCAAGCAATGCTTACATTAAATTTGCACTTGTACCTTTTCATGGATAACAGAAATGAAAGTTTACCTCTATGTTTTAAATAAAGGGTTCAGTTGGAGATTCTATGTGAACTCAAGAATTCCACATAAAACACCTGAAGAAGGCCGAAGGACATATCGGCCGAAACTTAGTGAGTTTAAAAATAAATATGAGGTCATTCGTCCGAATATTCTAACTAATAAGAATTATCAAACTTCATCATAGAAATTTAGACAAACAATTTATAGTTAGTTTCATGCCTTTGGATTTTTGTCCTGTGACAATAGAGACGTTTATATTGAAGAGAGTCTTTTTACCTCATATGTATATATATATATATATATATATATATGTGTGTGTGTGTGTGTGTGTGTGTGTGTGTGAGGTAAAAGCGCTTAATACAGCCTACGATTTATAGTTATTTCATCGCTTTGGATTTTTGATTCGTAAAATGCTTTAATAGTGACGCTTACATTTAAGAGTATCTTTTTACCTCATATATATATATATATATATATATATATATATATGTGTGTGTGTGTGTGTGTGTGTGTGTGGTAAACACACTTGAATGCTAACATTTCTTATTTACAATTCATACATCAAAATCTTTCATATGTGCACAAAAGGCTTATGTTTATTCTGAATATTTCAAAATATTACTGCACAAGAATATTTTAAGATAAGATAAAAAAAAAAATGTACAGTGGCACCAATAATGTTTCTTGTTCAATTTAAGTTACAAGGTCTGTTTTATTACTTTTCATATTTTTCTTTTTTTTTTTTCCTTTAAAAGCTAATAGATTTGGTTAAAATGTTAATTTCCCATACAGTCTTTTCGAATAATTGAAAATATTTTCAGATTTTTTAATTTCTTTAGTTTATTAAATACTTTAATTATAAATTTCATCTAAAAATAAATTGCCTGAACGTTTTTTATTTTCTCCAAATTGTGACTTTAACATAACAAATGCGTTAAAATCTAAAGCAAAAATTATTTGTTTTTTAATTAAAAATCTGTTAAAATTTTGTATTTTGCATTTAGTAAATACAAAATTTCTCTTAGAATAAAGTTTCCATAAGATGGCTGATTTTTATCAAAATTTGTTCGTTTAACAAATTTTTTCTAAATTAAAGTTTTGGTTTGTGTAAAACCCGACTTGATTATATTAAGATCACAAGCCGACTGCGCATGTTCAACTCGTGTGTATAAGTATTTACTTAGATTATATGTCTGGATAACTTTAATAATCTAATTACTTAAAATTAATTTTATATTTATCCCTTCATATTCAATTACATTTTAAATACATTCGTAACATTCACTTTCTTATTATCAATATGGCTGTATTGTTGGCGATATAGTTATAAAATACAAACTCAGTAAACTTTGCCCAAATCCTTGTCATGTGGGTGTACTCGTGGCGTAATGGTTAAAACGGAATCGTAGTAAGCAAGTTCGATCTCCAGTCACGCTATTGTGTTCACTTTCAGGCAAATACCCTTGAGAAAGGTATGAACCCCCTTATCCTCCCAGCTATGGGTTAAATAGTACCACTGCTGTTCTTCTAGGAGAATGGCTTTGGTATTAAATATCCTACAAAGATTGATATACCATTAAACAAAGAAGAAGAAACCAAGCCTTTGGGAAAGGTACGAACCCCTTATCCTCCCAGCTATGGGTAAAATAGTATCACTACTGTTCTTCTTAGAGAATGGCTTTGGCATTAAATATCTTACAAAGATTGATATGCCATTAAACAAAGAGGAAACGAAGCCTTTAGGAAAGGTATGAACCCCCTTATCCTCCCAGCTATGGGTTAAATAGTACTACTACTGTTCTTCATAGAGAATGGCTTTGGCATTAAATAATCTACAAAGTTTGATATGCCATTAAACAATGAAACCGAAACTGAAACCAAATCCTAGTCAGGACTGTTCAGAAAGATACAAATTCTTCCCACTAAATATGGATAAAGAGCAGGATAAATTTGCCTCTTTAGATTAAGTAAGTCAAAAGATCTGAATTTAAATCAAGCGACATAAGACTCGCAAGTCCGCCCCCCTCCCCGAAAAAAAGCAACGGACTTTCTCAAGAAAACAAACGAAGAAGCATACAATTGATAGGCAACTGTCTCTCCACAAAATCTTCTCGATAGAAACGATTGAGTGACTCATTTTAACAGCATATCAACTCATCTAGGGTTATTATATGCCTAAAAATTAGGGAATCGCATACATTGTATGTTTATATTTACATTTTTTATCGTTGTCTTTTAATTTTTTTTTTTAAACAAACATATGCAATAACATGCATTCTTATCTTAAAAAAATAATTGGCACACACTTCTTTGGTTTCTCTGAAATCAATAATCAATAAATTTATAATCAATAATTTATAAACTATTATAAAAAGTAAGTAAAGTTGGCGACCGTAGTCGAGGGCTACCCGAAGGCTCCCTTTTCAATAGCTATAACACAGAGGTGTAGGGGAGGGCGTCACTCCTTTTCCTGGATTGCTCCACTTTACCCTTGATATGTACCTTATATTGCTGAGTGTTGAGCAAGGTGATATCAAGTACCATTTTAAAAGTCTTTGGTATGACGTGGCCTGTGATTGAACCCAGGTCTCCATTATCCTTGGCGAACACTCTACCCACTAGACCATTGTACCAGTTTTGAATTATTATATAGTTTCATTTTATTGTTTATATCTAATAATAATAATTTGTTTGTTCTCAGTTTGGTGTTTAAATAGTATATTTGTTTCATAGTGGCTCGTTCCACATGACTTCCGGTATCGTGGAAGTATAAAAGACGCCGTGTTTCTGAAGCACACAGAAGCAGAAAGAGAACCAGAGAGAGAGAGAGAGAGAGAGAGAGAGAGAGAGAGAGAGACTGAGAGCTCTGAAGGACGTCAGTCAGTAGTAGACCAACTTTGGACGGAACACCTACAGCGCGAGACTTATAATACTTGTCAGACTGTACCACTTGAGTTAATAAACAATTAACTTTATTTCACTGTGTATCTTTTCATTACAACGATACAACAATAATTATCAAGTTATTTTTCTTAATATAAATAATTTACTCTCAGTGATAAGACACCATTTATTCCTGTCTAAAAGACATGATTTCCAAACATATATTTCACCTATAAAGGAGACTCGAACTGGAAGTAATGGCAATGAAGATATGATTCCATCTCCCCAGAACTCTGGAACTAAAGTTTTCCCTCAGGATGTTCTTAATTTTTTTTACTAAGGACACTCCAATTTTTAGAGGAGGAAACCTCCCATTCAAGCAATAAATTTATTGCATTATACACCCACCTTACCAGGCGGTTGATTGAAATGATCATAAGAACAATAAAAGTGCCACTATAATTTACTACATCCCTAAATAAAGCCATTATGTCTTAAATAGCATAAACACCGTCAAAACCCTAAATATATTATTTACTTAAATACATACCATTAAATGGGATGTGACACGGTGTAATATTTATAGACGTACGACACGAAAGCACCTGTTAAAATCCTCTACAATACTGTTTGCATTTCTCTTGGAAAAGCTATTAATCCAATTATTCACTTTCCAGCTATGAGTAAATAGCAGGGCCGACTGTGTTTTTTAGCCTTGGTTAGGCAACATTTCTAAGAGAAGGAAAACTCCGAACTGATACCAATTAAACTCTTCTTAATAATTGAGCTTGTGTCTCGTCCTTCCCGAGCGAACGTGTTGGTGAATACATAAACACAGTCAAATGCCATTTTTGTATTTGTTACGTTGCTGTATTTCGGCGCATGTTACTAGAGATAAAAACAAGATGAAGTGTTGAAGACAAGTTCACGGAATAGGGAAAAAAAGTTAAAAACGTGTTCCAAGAAAAAAAAAGACTACACACTTTGTGAGTGGTTTTTCAGTTTCCTTCGAGACGAGTCTCAAGTTTGGAAGCCTTAAACAGTTATTAAGCCGATAAAGATAATCTTTTTCTATAATTTGTATCCTATCCCCAATGTAGGATAGGTTTCGCGAACACCGAAATTTAAGGTACTTACTTCTCTGCGGCTTACTAACTATCTATAATAAGAAGATTACTACAGGTTTTTCATTTAGAGTTTTCATTCTGTTGTAATCAGGCGTCAACTGGGTATGTAGAATACACCGACTGCATTTCTGCTGATTGTTAAACAACAGTTAGAAGATGAGTGGTTATCCAGGTAAAAAGTATTATTTACTAATATATTAATACAAATCAAATATGGACATTCGTCAAAATGATTTCCTCATCAGATCCCGTTTACAGCTCAGATTTCCTCCATCGCTCCTGAAAGGTCCTCCCAACTCTATCCTGTGTTCGCACAAAGCTGATCTGAATAAGTTCTTGTTGGTCGGCCAACACTGCCACGTCCATTTGTAGAGGTCTATTGAAGAAAGTTACTTGAAAGTTCGTCCTTGCTTCTCTAGCAGTGTACCACATATCTCGTTCGCCTTATTTGGATAATTTTGATGGTTGGTTTGTGGTTTGGGTTTTATAGCATATCAACCCTTGTACGTTATTTAACGCCAAATCCAATTTTATAAAAATATTTCTATTTCAAGCAATTCAGTTTAATATAAGTACGCAGATTAATTGTGAAAAAACATTTCTATTTCAAGCTATTCAGTTTAGTCAAGCAGTTTTAATTCAGCTAATTCTGTTTAGTATAAGTACAGGTTTTGGTTTGGTTTGGTTTTTTGGAATATCAACCGTTGTAGGTTATTTAATGCCAAATCCATTTTATGTAAATAATCAGTTCTATTTCAAACAATTCAGTTCAGCATGACTTCACAGTTTCGATGTCAAAACAGTTCTATTTTAAACAATTCAGTTCATCATAAATACGCAGTTTAAATGCAAGTATCAGTATAGCGAAAGAAGTACGGTTTAGTTCTATTTAATCCATAGATAGGACCCATATCAGGTGCTACTACTCCTGGCCAGAGTGGACGTGGGAGCGATGGCAATAAAGGGATACCCGCATTCCACAAAGCTCCATCATCACTGAAACCTCGCCATCAGATTGTTTTGTGTCATATCCAGGACACTCGTTGTGGTGGGGGGACCCCTCTGCTGAGACGGTGTCTGCGTATTTTACAGCACCAGCCGACTGGTCAAATAGTTTTTTGAGATGAAAGGTAGGTGGCCGTAAAGAAACAATAGCTGAATTATTTAAAGTATAATAATTAATCATTTCAAATTGTAAATATTGGAAATATTTTAGTAATTTCTGTTATCAAATATTAATGCTTTTCTTTTGAATTTGATTTCTTTATTTAATGACAGATGAACATTAATGGGTTATTTAATACCAAAGCCATCCTTCAAGAAGTACAGCACGTAATTCAGGGAATGAGTGGTTTATATATTTGCAAAGGGTATTAGTTCAAAAGTGAACGTGACAGTGTGATTGGAGTTGAATCAGCTGATTTCGAGGCCGAAATCGAGTATTACAGCCATTAGCCCACCTCGGCTTCTTTGCATCTTTCAATGTAGAAATATATTATGAAAATAACTTGCGTCGATTTCAGCTAGAACAATAAACAAAGACATATATACAATGTTTAAAAGTTCATAGACTGAAAGGTTCTCATAATGAAGTTTATCTGCTGTTGAAATTTATTGAGCCAATGTGACCGAAATGCTGCAATAGCGAGAGAAGATATGAGTATACCGCACGAGGAATTAAGTTGAAAAATAAACTTATTTGTGGTATAGAACATTCTGGTCACACACACACGCACACACACACACACACACACACATATATATATATATATATGTGTGTGTGTCTGTCTGCGTGTGTGTCTGCGTGTGTGTGTGTGAGTGTGTTTTGAGAGAATATATCGGTAAATATGTGTTTGTGTTTGTGTGTCCGTATGTGTATATATGTGTATATTGATTTGGTTTCATCGTTTAATGTCATATCAACGTTCGTGAGTCATTTAATACCAAGTCAAAATTCTTGTGGAAAAATATTCGTGATACTCTCTTCTCTAACATCGAGGGGTTAATACCTTTCTTAAGGGGATTTGTCAAAAAAAGAACGTAAAAACTTGACCAGAATTCGAACTGAATGACTATGATGTTTCATGAGGACTTTCGTGCAGATGAAGCAAGTTGTGAATTGCATTAATTTATAAGAGAATAATTGGTCTAGTGGGTAAGTATTTGCCCATAGCCAAGGAGACGATGGTTCAATCCCTGGTCGTATCATACCGAAAACTTAAAAAATGATACTTGATACTTCCCTGACTAATACTCAGTATTATAAGATATGTATTCATGGGTAAAGTAGAGCAATCCAGGAAAAGAAGTAGCACCCCCCAACACTTCGGTGTAGTAGCAATTGAAAAGGAAGCTTTTGGGTCACCCTCGACTACAGTCACCAACTTTACATATTTATATAGGGTAAACTCAGCTCTTCACCTATGTGAGGCAACAAACCAAGGAGAAAGAAAACTCTGAATTCAAACCTGTTACACTCCGCTTAAAATTGCCTTTTTGTCTCATCGTATTCGTGAGTAATTGCTTATATATATATATATATATATATATATATATATATATATATATATATATATATTGCCCAGTCGGCTGGGGCTGTAGAATACTCTGACTGCACTTCTGCAGAAGGGTAAGCCCCCCAATGAGTGTCCTACATATGACACTAAACAATCTGATGGTGAGGTTCGAGTAATGCTGGGGCTTTGGAGAATGCGGAGCACTCCTTCATTGTCATTGCTCCCAGGGTAGCACCTGATAGGGCCCTATCTATGGGTTAAATAGAACTGACGACATACTTATACTGAACTGAATTGTTTGACTAAAATGAATTGCTTGAAATAGAAATGTTTTTGACAATTAAACCGTACTTACATTTAAACTGCATGCTTATGCTAAACTGAATTATTCGAAATGGAACTGCTTTTTGACATTGAAACTGTACTTACACTAAACTGAATTGTTTAATATAGAACTGTTTTGAGATTTAACTGTGTCTAAACAAAATCTGTACTTATACTAAACTGAGTTATCTGAACTATAACTGCTGGACAAAACTGAATAGCTTGAATAGAAATGTTTTTGACAATCAAACTGTGTACTCATGCTAAACTGAATGGTTTGAAATATAACTGATTATTTACATAAAAATGGATTAGGTGTTGAATAAGCAAGAAACGGTGATATTTCATAAAACCCAAGCAACCAGCCAACCAACTATATATATATATATATGTGTGTGTGTGTGTGTGTGTGTGTGTGTGCGCGCGCGTGTGTGTGTGTGTGTACGTTTTTTAACGTTACCACAACCGAGATAAGTTATTTGTTGAATACAACAGATTCTTGAAGAAAAGTTGACGATACAATGGCCCAGACATTGGAATTGTGTAAGGGATTTGGAGGATGCATGAACAAAAATAGAGTATAATAACGACTTATATTCAAATATTCTGTTTCTTGATTATATCCAAGAATGAGATCCGCTGAAAAGCAGGAGAACTAATCAGACAAATTAAATCATGGCAGACATCAGCCATGTTTTTTGCTTGTTTTTTTTGTTTGTTTGTTTTTTTTTACACTGTTTCGTTGTTGCAGATTGAATGACAGGTGGAGCCATGACGGTTGGAATTTATATCGAGTTTCATTTGTAAAAAAATTCTTTCAATTCTCCACACTGTTTTGAAACAGTTGTCTAGTTTTGTCTCTGTAAGGTTAGATTTCTATCTGATTTGATTCCAAAGAATCTTTCATTACATTGTTTTTGTTTGGCAGGGTCATTAAAAAAAGAGAGAAACATAAAGTAAATTTATTTTGCGTCTAGAAATGTCAATATCGTGTATCAGAGAGACTACTCCTTTGGGAAGTTTCTCATAATATAATCTCTTAGTGTTTCTAAAAATCTAAATTCTGTCCAGTTTCATTACTGAATGATTTTAATAAAAAAAACTTTCTGAATAATTTTGCGACTTTATTCCTCTACCGTTGTTTAGAAAGAATTGACCGATAAAAATATGAAGAGCGAGTGAGTATTTTTTTTACTGTTATCACTTAAGACAATAATCGGCATAAATAATTGGATGAATTAAGTTTTATGGCGTTTCAACCCATCTAGTATTATATCATGCCTAGATGTTTAGAAACAGCTTCATTATCCGGTCGGATTTACGAGTTCTTGTTGTTGTTTCTGAAGAATTTGGCCTACATTATTAAAGTTTTCCAAATACAAATAATTTACCTACATTCATCAACTTTTCCTGCCTCATCATCATCATCATAATGTCATTCCACCAGCACAGATATCCCTGACCCTCTCTTGCCACTCCTCCCTTTCGTTCATCGCTTCTGGCAGGTCCTCAGGGCTACATCCCATATCCTTACACAGAGCTGTTCTATGTAGGTTCGACCTGGTCGTCCTGCTTTTGCACGGCCATATGAGGGGTTACATAGGAATACATCTCTTATGAGCTCGTCCCTGCTTCTCCAGCAGTGTCCTGCATGTCTGGTTCGTGTAACTTTGATAGTTTTCGTGATGGAGGGTAGGTGGCCGTACAGTTTGTGCTTTGTGGGGTGTTGCCTCCAGGACTTGTTCAATATTGCTCGCAGCATTCTTGTGTAGTTACCGTCAAGCTTTTTCTCCGGCCGTTTTGTTAGTGTCCATGTAGCGCATCCATTTAGCAGTTTTCCCGACTAATAAAAATAATTTGCTTACAAATATATCATTTCAAGTGTTTCTAAATAATACTAATAATTATATGATTTCAAGTGATTATTCTTTATGAATAATTCTCATTCGTTTGCGCATATTTATCCGGTTTCAAATATCAAAACAACTAAATTCATACTAAGAGCCTGAAAATTATTGTTGATAATTCGGCAAAAATTGACTAAAAGCAAACAAAAACCAGAACCAAACCAACAGCGTTTTGAGACCTGCCGAGACCTTCTAGAAAACTCATTAAAATCCAAATCTCAACCCAAGTATATATATATATATATATATATATATATATATATATATATATATATATGTGTGTGTGTGTGTGTGTGTGTGTGTGTGAAAACAGCAGAATACTTGGAGGGGAAAATTACTTTTACTTTGGAATACTGTAAGCAGAAACCATCAAAAAAAGCAAACTTGAAAGAAAAAGTAAGGAAAGTGTTTCTGATAAGAACAAGAAAACCTTTGGAATCCAAGCACTGTAGTAAACTCTCTTCCAAGAAACAAACACCTGGGCAGTACCCTTTGTGAAATAAGTTAGACCTTTCTTAAAAATGACTAGGAAGAAAATCAGAAAAATGGAAGAAATGACAACGAATTTTTTTACCATATACAACATTATCCACTCGAGAGATTATATCGACTGACTCTATGTATCAAGAAAAGAAGGTAGAAAACAACTCCCAAGTATTAGGGACAGCATTGCTGCATCAATACAATGACTTGAGGCATACACTAAAAAGATCATAGAAAGACTATTTACAAGTTATAGATATGGCAATCAAAATGTTAACAGTAAAGCAAAACAAATTAGAAAACAGAAGTGGGAAGAAAAACAACTGATTGGATACTTCAAGTGAGAAACAATTGAGATTGCATACAGTATGACCTGGGCAGAACTAAAAAAGGAAAGCCTTAAGAGAGAAACTGAGTTTTATTAAATAGCAGCAAAAGAAATGTCAAAAGTACCAATTAGTCGAAAATCGATAATTCGCAATAGAATGTCATTTAGAGACAGAAATAAAACGGTTAATCACATAAAATGCGAAAGCAACAGAGTATATAGATAAGCACAACTGATGGGAAATATGATTCAACTGGAAATTTTGCTAGAGATTGAAATTTGGCAATACTAACAAATATCATAAGCGCAAACTATGAACCGTTCGATAAAACCAGATGCATAAAATCTTCTTGAGAAACAAATGGACCAACTAATGTCGGCCTGAAGTCTAGACTTACTGATTATTACCACAAAAAAAAAAAAAAGAATTTGTCATTTAGGGGATTTAGTCATTCTAGCGATCCACAAACTGAAAATAAAAGAAAGTAAAAGGGTTAAGAATAACTTGCCTGAGAACTAAAATGCCATAAAACGTGAGGGTGACTGAGATTCTGATTGTAGTAGGTGTGCTACAAACGGTCCCAGAAAGCTTTTATAAAGTCAAGAGGAATTAAAAATTAGAGAGAGAGTCTAGACCATGTATATCACAGAATTATCAAGATCAGCTTGTATATTCAAATGAGTCTTTGAAATCTGAAAAGACTCCAATGAAAGACCACGAATGAAAACTAGAGAAAATGCCGTAAGCACACACACACCTCTCTCTCTCTCTCTCTCTCTCTCTCTCTCTCCCTATATATATATTGTCATCCACAGACAAGCTGTTTCGTTGTATCACAACTCTTCAGTGTGGCTAGACACAAAGGACGCTTGAAGCTGGAATCGAAACCCCTCCGACTTTACGTTAGACTTAGTATCATACCGCTCAGCCCACAAGCGAACCATGTCAGCTCGGGAATTATAAGGCATTGTGTAGTAACTTTCGCTTGTTTACATTTTGCCTTGCCGGATACCAGAGTGCTCAATTCATTCATCATCCTTATACGATATAAAGAAAGTTGAATTAAGAGGAAAAAGATGACAATAGTCTTAATCATTAATGATTCAATTCAGCTTACCAAAAGTGTAAACTTTGTATTGTTTGGAATTGGTTTATGATAAGATTATCTTAATCTCACCATAAATATTTGTTTTGAGACTATTAAATATAACTGTTTTAACAGATGTCAGTTATCCATTTTTAGTTGTTAATGTAATATAATGGCCGAGGGATTTCGTTTTATATATCTATCCTTTGGGTTTAGTTAGCCTCTAAGAACCTTTCGGCTCAGTGCATGGGTTAGGTGCAAACGTGAGCGCAGTGGTTCATGCGCGCGAGGAGCGGATGTGTCATTCAGAGATGTCACGATAAAAATCCCAGATAGATGATGTGACCAGGGATGTGAGTGACGTTACGCACCGGAAGCGTGGGCTGAGATTTGAGAAAAGTCCGTTTGTTGAGATTGAGACCTGGGTGAAGCAAGACGAATATGTGCGCTACGGGCGCCGCACATAATGGGGGTTGTGAGGCAGATGGAAAAGTCAGCATAGAAAGATTGTGCTTCTCTCTTTATGTCGAAAAACCTTTAAGCTCAAAGGTAATAAAACAGTTTCGTACCTGAACTAAGAAGTCGTAAGTGTTTTTTATGTTTCGGAATTCCTATGTATTGACCTCCGACCCAGCTGAGCTGTCAAAACAGGAAATGCTCCTATGTAAATAACAGGTGCATCCGGTCTGGGAATATCAGGATAACCTTGACCGTGGACAGGTTGAATGAGTGCGATTTGTGACGCTCACAGGAAGAAGTGTGGGCTTATATTATATAACTCAGTGCACAGGAAGTTCAATCAGTTTGGAGATCAGAACAGTTGGAGATCAGATGAGTTGGAGATAAGATGCGGTAGAGAAAACAAGCACCCAGTGAGGCTGGGCCCCCAGGCCCCCGGTTGAGCATCCCAGGAGAACGGGAAAGAAACGCCGTTATGGCCTAAAGAGTGGGGGTCTGTATGTTGCAGTTCTGTTCGGTCTCCAACTCCCTCTCACACACAACCCTTTCAATAAATTGAGAGGTATATTTTTCTAAAGAACTGTGTCGCTCGTCTTTATTGTATCGGCGTTATGATTCTGCATGCATGTGTATTATGTGGCTATACAACAGTTATATATATGTGCGTTATGAACTTATTTACCAAACCCCTCAACTCGGGCAGGATATGACACAAGGTCAATTTTTTAAGCGGAGTTTAACAGGTTTGAATTCAGAGTTTTCCTTTTCCTAGACTAGCTGCCTCACCAAGGCTAAAGAACCTTGTCTGTCCTACTATTTACCCATAGCTGGAGGGAGAATTTTTGGATTCATACCTTTCCCAAGGGTATTAGTGCTATCTGAAATGCAATCAGTCTCGTGCAGGATTTGAACTCGTGTCGCCGTGTCTATTTCAATCTGATTGCGTGTAACTGGTTGCTAGTTAGAATAAAATCGCATTTGAACGAATGATTACCAACCTTGACAGGTAGACATTAGTTTCATTCATTATCGCAAGCATCTTTAGAGGTTGCCTGCAGTGTTAGCTAGTTTTGTTGTGTCGTAGACATATTTTTTTTTATTACAAGGGGAAAATAATCAGGAGATAGTTATCCTCAGTCTGCTAGCTGAGGATATCAGAATTTCTCAAAAGGATTCTATTATTTCAGGTTTATTGGTAGGATCGTTTAATAAACTTTGACATTTCTAAATCATAAAAGACGGACGTAGTAAATATGAGATATTTTTTACATTTCAATCTTCACGATATATATTTATATATATATATATATGTGTGTGTGTGTGTGTGTGTGTGTGTGTGTTGCTGAGTGTATATTTGCAGAAGTAAAAGATCTTTGTCATTTTTTTACAAAAAATATACACATGTATAAGATTGCATATGATTCATGTTACTAATAAAGGAGATTATGACGGCCGCCTCAATTTCATAAGAGCACTTCAGCAATGATTAATTTTAGCTATAGAAGAAGAAGAAGAAGAAGAAGAAGAAGAAGAAGAAGAAGAAGAAGAAGATATATACAGTGGTTTATGTATGTATAAACAGTGTCTGGCAAAACGTTCACCCAGATTTTAAATAAATGCAGGCAAAAGTGTTTCTCTACTCGCGAAAAAGTTCAAGCAGGCAGCTTTTGTTGGTAAGGTCATGGTTTTTATTTATCTATTTTTTGGGGAAGTGGGGGTTGAAGTCTTAATCCCGGGAAAGGAATCACAAATGAAAGGGCAGTCCTTTACATCAGAAGAAAGACAATTGAAGAAAGCAAGCAAGACAAAACGCATGGTGAAGCTTAAGGCAATTCTTCTGTTGTTCTAATATAACAAAGCCGTTGACATGGCTCAGATTTCAATAGCTGAAGAAGCTAAATTTGATTTTGAATTGCTACGCACTAGACTTAGCTCTATCTGAATGGTCACCATTTTGAAAACAGAGATGAAGTTATATATGCTCTGGTGGAATTTTTAAAGGAGCAAAATGCACCTTTATCATTGGATTGCAATTCTTCAACATCGCTAGACCATGCATATTGATTTGAACGGGGTCTCTATTAAAATGGTGAAAAATTGTCCTGTTACCCCCCACTCCTTCCGTCTTAGGCTTAGAAAAATTTGGAAAAACGCTTGTATAAGTATATATTTACCGGACATTGGAATAATGGTTAAAGTGTTCGCCAATGGCCCTGGAGACCTGGGTTCAATCCAAGTCGAGTCATACAAAAGACTCAAAAATGGTACTTGATGCTGTCGTGTTTAACACTCTACATTGTAAGGTAGGGATCGAGGGTAAAGTGGGGCAATCTTGGGAGAGGAGAAGTGCACTCTCCTTCACCTTGGTGTAATAGCTATCGAAAAGGAAGCTTTCGAGTCAACTGTACAACAACAATATATATATATATATATATATATATATGTAACAGTCTGTCTGTGGATGACAATATTTACTCTCCCTCATGGGGGTTGATCACTCTGGCGAAGGAATTTACGGCTGCCGTTCGCATAATGTAAGGATCTTCGAACGAATTGAGTACTCTGGTATCTGGTAAGGTATAAATCTAAACAAACGAACGCTGTTGCTGCTACATAATACCTTATATTACCCTAGCCGACGTGGTACGCTTGTTGGCAGACCGGTATGCTACTAAATCTAACGTAAAGTTGGGCGGGTTTCGATCCCAGCTTCAAGCGTCCAACGTGTCTAGCCACACTGAAGTGTTGTGATACAACGAAACAGTATGTCTTTGGATGACAATATATATATATATACTGAGAGTGAGTATGTATATGTCTGTGTGTGATGGATAGATAGAGCGTAGAAAAGCTTCAAGATTTTTCCATTTACACTTGAAAACAGGTGACTACTAATTTTAAAATGAATTGGTAAATTCATATATATTTTCTGGTGTTCCAAGAATAGCTATATCTGGCTCGAGTTCGCGTGCTTGAAGTACCCGAAAACTATTAAACTAGCTACGCATTAGGGTCTACCTGGTGGACTCACTGTTCATTTCCCCGTAATAAGATGCCCACATAATATCTGTAACTAATACAGGGTCACATATCTGTCACAAGTTTGAGGCGCCCAGTGAGGATCAGACTTTCACCTGCTTCACAAGTTACATAAATGAAATTGTTATTTTCCTACGATGAGACATCCAAAGAAAAACTTTATCTATATCGAGGCCACCAATCATTGCCACACATAAAGATTTAAACTCTCTAAATTGTATATTCTCATTCACAGAGAATTTAAGTCTGATATTTTCTATGATTCTTCCTTTATATTACAAACTCGAAAGATAATTTTAATCGACCATATATTTATATAATTTAAATATACGCCTTAATACATTTAGCGCTGGAGGGTGTCGTCAGTGGTATTTTGCTTGGTTTCTTGGAGAGTTTCGGGTTTTCCAACATCATACCCTACTCACCCAGCAGATCCTATCAGAGATGATCAGTCTCTGATATACTCTTCAGTTAACGGAACAAAGGGGAAAAAAAGAGAAAAATTAAATTGGCTTTTTATTTATTTGGACGATTATAGACCGCTCATCCGCGCATCTGATTGGTTGTTGCAAACAACCAATCAAATACGTGGATCTGTCTATTTTAGTGATCTGCGAGGACAGTAGCACTTTTTTTAACATGTAGATTGATGGAAATTATTCATATACACATCTTTTGTCTTCTTGTCCATAACTCAGCTTTCGCCTATCTTTTTTCTGTCTTCATAACCATAACGTTCCGCTACGTATCTGACAATTATTTTAGCTTTGTTATCAATATTTTATCCCCTGAGCCTTTTGATATTATTTCAAGGATATCGCTATTGTCCTCATCGAAATCGTGCAATGCCTTTTTATCTGTGGCCGCGGGCCATTTAATCTTTTTTCCAAATGTTTTGGGTGTGGCAAGTG
The DNA here is from genome assembly GCA_963585895.1 of Sepioteuthis lessoniana. Classification (NCBI taxonomy): domain Eukaryota; kingdom Metazoa; phylum Mollusca; class Cephalopoda; order Myopsida; family Loliginidae; genus Sepioteuthis; species Sepioteuthis lessoniana. The sequence continues at coordinate 9,670 of CAUZXS010002362.1, read as the reverse complement.
AATCTTTAGCTTCAGCTTGGATTGACTGGGCGCTGTAGAGGTGTTGTATTTTGACCTTCGACCCGGCCAAACATGCCATTCCAAAGTGATGCACCGGAAGGAAGTGACACATTCCAATGGCCAGTAATCGAAAGAAATCGCGTCGGTGGATTTGGCTGACGAGATTGGACTAGGTAAAAGCCCATGATACACTCATAGACTGATACCCGGAAGAGAGTGACCTCTGATCATCATGACAGTTATTACCGCTTGATGACGATCAAACATGCCATTCCAAAGATTGAGTGGGCGATTGAGTGGGCGATTGAACTATTATATAACTCAGTGAAGACAGGAAGTCAGGAGTTGGAGATAATACGAGTTAGAGACGAGATGTGGTAGGGAAAGCCACACTCGGCCGAAGGGGCCCTCGAGACCCCCGATGGAGTTTTGGAGACCAGTTGGTGATAAGATGCAGTAAAGAAAGCCATCATCCAGCAGAGAGCTGGGCCCCTGGGCCTCCGGTTGAACAGCCCTGGAGAACGAAAAAGACACAACGCTGACGGCCATAAGAGTGGGGGTCAATATATTGCAATCTTTGTTCAGTCTCTAACTCCCTCTCATAGCAAAACTCTGAGTAGCTCTCTTCGAACCCGGGGAATAAAGTAAGAGGTATATTTTTTTAAAGAAGTCTTCGCTCGTTCTTTATCATTGTGTCGTTGTGATTCTTTCTGCATGAATCTGCGTATGATAATATAACAGTGGGTTTCCCGGCCCACCACCTCTTACTTCTGACCGGGAGGAATTCCCGTGCGCTACGTCTGGCTTGATTACACCTGATAAAGCCCGATGCATTTTTAACCGTCGTATATTTTTTGTATTTTTCCCACAAGGGCATATCGTCGTCATGGTCCGTGGACGAAAGGCTTGTTTCGTTTCCGACTGATCTGTCCTAATGGGGATCAAGTTCTCTCCCCCTCTTTCAGGCTCCCCTAGGGGCGTTCACTTATATTGCTATCCATAGCGTTATTTTGACATTTAGACATCGGGTTGTCAACCCTGACATGCTTCGTTTGTGGTCTCTCTTCACTGTCAATTGTCTTTCCAATATATATATATATATATATACACGTGGTGCCTTCAATAAGTTTTCAACCTTTTTTTGTACAGGCATTTAAAATTGTCGCAGTATGTTATTGCTATACATCTTATGAGATGACTGGCCAATTATTATGATTTCAGGTTCAAATGAACAGCTACAGCAGCAATTGGAATACACCCTACTAAAGCCTGATTGTCACAGCTGGTGAATTTCAAAAATGACATCTGGACGTGAGGACACTTTAGAAGAACGATATGCAAAAAAATTCTGTTTTAAACTTGGAAAAAAATGGGACAGAAACGTATGGAATGCTCCAGACTGCATCAGCTTTTGAGTGGCATAAGAGATTCAAGGAAGGCAAGGAGTCTGTGGGGGATAATGAGAGGTGTGGAAGGAATAAGGAAGTCAATACACCAGAGTTGATTGGTCAAAGGGTTATGGTTAAGGTTAATATATTGAGGTTTTAAGGGAGTTCAGTAAGAGATTCCGTCGGAAGATGCCAGCACTCTTCAAATCGGGTCAGTGGCATTTCATCCTGGACAATGCACCAGTTCACAACTCTATCCTTGTCACAGACTATTTGACCAAGATGGGCATCAAGACAATTCCTATAGTCCGGACCTTGCTCCCTGTGACTTTTGCTTATTCCCTAAACTCAGAGGCTGTCGTTATGAGACTATTGAGGAGATGAAAGAGTCTGTGACGAAGATCATTGACACGCTCATACTAGAGGACTTCAATGGGACCTTCCAGAAGTTATTGGAACGGTACAAAAAGTGCATTGCCGCCGGAGGAGATTACTACTACTAGAGTTTCGTATGTGTACTATCAATAAATGTGCCTATACGAAAAATGTACGGAAACTTATTTAATGATCCTCTTATATATATATATATATATATATATATATATATACACATAAACAATAGTGAACCGATAAGTGAAACGTATGGAGATAAATGGAGAATACGACTCCAAACACTGAACTCAAAGGAATTTTACATGAAACTGAAAGCGGTACTTTGAAATTGGATGAACATTTTTGGAATATCGCTTAAACACTGAAACAAGTTACCAAAGCAAGCTTGGTGCTGTAGAATACACTGCCTGCACTTCTGAAGAGGGGTAAGACCCCCTAACGAGTGTCTGGGATATGATAATAAATAATCTGATGGTGAGGTTCTAGCAGTGCTGGAGCTTTGGGGAATGCGGAGTACCCATTCATTGCCATCCCTCCCAGGTCCTTTCTGGCGCGTAGTGGTAGCACCTGATAGGGCCCTATCAATGGATTATATATATATATATATATATATATATACACATAAACAATAGTGAACCGATAAGTGAAACGTATGAAGATAAATGGAGAATACGACTCCAAACACTGAACTCAAAGGAATTTTACATGAAACTGAAAGCGGTGCTTTGAAATTGGATGAACATTTTTGGAATATCGCTTAAACACTGAAACAAGTTACCAAAGCAAGCTTGGTGCTGTAGAATACACTGACTGCACTTCTGAAGAGGGGGAGACCCCCTAACGAGTGTCTGGGATATGATAATAAATAATCTGATGGTGAGGTTCTAGCAGTGCTGGAGCTTTGGGGAATACGGAGTACCCATTCATTGCCATCCCTCCCAGGTCCTTTCTGGCGCGTAGTGGTAGCACCTGATAGGGCCCTATCAATGGATTAAATAGAACTGACAGCATACCTATGCTAAACTGAATTGTTTGAGTAAACTGAATAGCTTGAAATAGAAATGTTTTTCACAATTAAACCGAACACACACTTAAACTGCGTGCTTACGGTTAACTGAATTATTTGAACTAGAACTGTTTTTCGACATTAAAACTGTATTTACACTTAATTGGTACATATTACTGCTTGAATAGTTTGAAATAGAAATGTTTTTGACACTTAAATTGTGTACTTACGCTAAACTGATTTGTTTGAAATAGAACTGATTATTTACATAAAAATGGATTTGGCGTTAAATAACCTACAAAGTTTGATATGCCATAAAACCCACCAAATCAAACCAAACCAAAGCAAGCAGTCTCAGATGATTTGAAAATACGCCTCTTCCAGGCTTAATCTATACTTCCTATTAGCCAGGTGTCTTGCCAATAGATACATAAATATCAATTGACGGCTCTTGGAAACCAAAAAATATTGTTCATTTAACAAATGGATATGCGACACACCAGTATATTTTCAACGCTTTTTTTTATTTTTTAAACGTTTATTAAAAACTTTCTGAAAAAAAATTCCGAAGAAGATTTTCTTCTAACGATGACCTCAGTTAAAAACAAATGGAAAACAATCAAAAAATAGAATCTTCCAAAGAAATTTTTCTATTTGTCTTATCATTATTTTTTTCATTTCTTTATATATATATATATATATATATATATATATATATATATATATATATATATATATATATATATATATTTTAAAAATACACACGCGATGAAAATCAAAAATAAATGTCTGCGACTAACTCATTGGTTTCAGTTAGAACATCGATGAATCCATTTTTAATTTTTTCCTCTATTTCTTACAACATGTATTGAGAAAAATTTGAGTTCCTTGTTGAGATTGTGTGTGCGATAATTCAGAGATCACAGTCCAAAATCTCTGTGAACTGTGAACCGCGAACTTTAGTCCGCATAATGTCTATACATCGTCTTCCGCTTTTATATATATATTTGGGATTCGATTCACTTCTCTCTCTCTCTCTCTCTCTCTCTCTCTCTCTCTCTCTCTCTCTCTCTCTCACACACACACACACACACACACACACACACGTATATATATATACATATATATATTGGGTGGAGAAAAAAACATAGAGGTTACACTTTCATCGAAACAATCTATACCAAAATTCTTGTTGTACATTGTTTCCTATGGAGCCTTTTTTAATCTCCATATCTTGGGAAACAATACAAAATAGGAATAAAAAAAAAGTTAGCATCTTATAAATGCAGGTGTCTCAAATAAAACTGCCAAATGATAAAGCAAAAAAAACAACAAATATTTCAAACGTTGATTCTGTTATGAATTGAATTCTTGTATTGAGTCAAAAAGTGTACATCTCATCTGGACGGATGAATCAATGTTTGTTTAATTGATTAAATTCAATGAAGGTATTGAACAAAATGGCCGCTAAGACATTTTAGTAAACAACATCTGCAGAATTGTAAGTGGTCTTCAATAATACTGGCTTGAAATAAGCAGATGTCTTTGATTGTCAAGACGTGAACTAATTAAATCTTTTCAAATGTCTTGCTGTAATTAATTGACAAAGAACATTACACGCAACATTATCGCTCAGAAAACGAAAGAAATAAGACAAAAGAATATTTTCTTATGTAGTTAGACAGTGGAACCCGTCGAAAGATGATCAAAACTATATATTGAGATTCTCAGAACTGGTTCTGTAAAACGAATAGATATCAGAGCCGACAGATATTCCTGGAGTTATACAGATGTTTAAGAGTTAGAGAGATGGATGCAATGATAATCAAATGAATCTATAGCCATATCAGCTCAATATGCTATTTTTTCTTCCTACACAGTTAACATAAATAATGTAAATGAATAGATGGCATTGTTATATATATATATATATATATATATATATATATATATATATATATGGAGGTGCCCGCGGTGTAATGGTTATCGTCGCAAAAAATGGACACGGCGATAAGAGTTCAAATCCTGGCTGAGATTGATTGCATTTCACATATATATATGGAGGTGCCCGCGGTGTAATGGTTATCGTCGCAAAAAATGGACACGGCGATAAGAGTTCAAATCCTGGCTGAGATTGATTGCATTTCACATAGCACTAATACCTTTAGGAAATGTATGAATCCGATTATTCTCCCTCCAGCTAGGGTAAATAGTAGGGCAGATTAGGTTCTTCAGCCTTGATGAGGCAACTAATCAAGGAGAAGGAAAACTCTGAATTCAAACCTGTTAAACTTCGCTTAAAAAATTGACCTAGTGTCATATCCTGCCCGAGGGGTTGGTAAATATTATATATATATATATATATATATATATATATATATATATATATATATATATATATATATATATATATATATATATATATATATATATATATATATATATATATATATATATATATATATATATATATATATATATATATATATATATATATATATATATATATATATATATATATATATATATATATATATATATATATATATATATATATATATAATCATTTAAAGGGAATGTCCTTGTGCTGTAATGGTTAAAGCGATGGACTGCGGAATCGTAGTAAACGAGTTCGTACTCCAGTCGTGCTATTACGTTCACCTGCGGGCAAATACCCTTGGGAAAGATATAAACCCCCTTATTCTCTCAGCTATGGGTTAAATGGTTCCTCTCCTTTTCTTCTAGGAGAATAGTATTGGCATTAAATAACCTACAAAGGTTGATATGCCATTAAACAAAGAAACCAAACCAAACCAAACCATAATCATTGAAAGTGAATATTACTTGTAATCCTTTATATTTTCGTTCATTATTCAAGAATATATTTTATTGCAGTTAAAATAATACAATGTTCAAGAGTGATAGAGATGAATGTAATTGTAATCTAACTAATCTCAGTCACTTCTGTTCAATACGATTAGAATTTCTCTTCACAAAATTAAAGGATTAGGTGTTAGAAACACATGTCTTTGAGTATTTAAATGCACATGTATCTCTTAATATATTTGGTATTCTCTATTTGTTTTCTAGTCTCTATTTCATTCTCTCTCTTCCTCTCTCTCTCTCTTCAAATATATTGGCCAAATGAATAGATTATTTGCTAATGGTCCAGGAGACCGGGGTTCAATCCAAGGTCGCATCATACCAAACACTCAAAACTTGATGCCGCCTTGCTTCACACTCAGCATTATAAGGTACGTATCCAGGGTAAAGTGGAGCTATCCAGGAATTGGAATAGCGCCCTCCCATAGACCTCGGTGTAGTAGCTATTGAAAATGGAGCCTTTGAGTCACCCTCGACTAAGGTCGACAACTTAATAAGTATTTTCGCCGACCGTAGTTGAGGACACGCTTTTAATTAATAAATACACTGAGCTATAACAGAAGGCGCTACTATTTTGCTAGGATTGCTCCACTTACCCTTGATCCGTACCTTAGTAGGCTGAGTGTTAAGCAAGGAAGAACCATGTACTTTTTTGAGTCTTTGGTATATATATATATATATATATATATAGGTTAAGGACAATACAGAAAACTACATTGGCCTGTTTCGCTATAAGGATTGCTCCATAAGAACTGCAAATTTATTTATCAAAATTAAAGAGGAAGAGATGCTTGCAGGATTTTGTTTTATTTTATAAACTTATATCTGAACTTTTTATTCTTATATATATTAACATATTTTGTTTCTTCATATCATCTATTTGTTTAGTTTTATCATTATTATATGAAAACAGGGGCCTTGCTCTCTCTTTCGCACACACATATACACACACACACATACACACATATCAATATATATATATATATATATATATACATACATATATATATATGAAAGTAAATTTACATTAGATTTTTTTATATATCTAATCGTATGGAAGTTTAACTGCGACCTCAGGTTTCATGACATTTTATAAAAAATAATCATCAGGCAGATAACGAAAGATAATGAAGAAATCGAAAAAATAGAAAAATATAGTAAAAAAAATGTTAGAATTGTGTATAACTCATTATGTGGGCGTGTGTGTATGTGTGTGTGCGTGTGTGAGTGGAAGAAGCGGAAGAAGTACGAAGTCTGGTCCTGAATATGGAATCACTAAGACTAAGAAAATATGAGGTCAAATATAGCAGTCTTCTGTCAGAGTCCTCTCTCTCTCTCTCTCTCTCTCACTCACTCTCTCTCTGTCTTTCTCTTTCCCTCTTGAAGTATTTCGACCGTTTCGTAAATAAACACGAAGTTTATAGTTTTATAAATAAGCATTGTTATCTCTTCATTGGTATACAACACACACACAGACATATTCATATGCACGCCATGTATCTAAATTTATATATATATATATATATATATACATATATATATATGTGTGTGTGTGTGACTTATATACATATATATATATAAGTTTTAAATATATATAATAATTATATATATATATATGTGACTTATATATATATATATATATATATATATATAAGTTTTAAATATATATATATATATATATATATATATATATATATATATATCCAAACCCATACGAGCAAGATGCAATAAACGGTCAATTATAAGCGGAGTTAAACAGGTTTGAATTCAAGGTTTTTCTTCTCTGACACTGGTTGCCATACCGTGGTTAGAGAGCCTAATCTGCTCGACAAAATTCTCTTGTCTGTTGGAAAAATTAATGTATCCATACATGAATTGAGGTCATCGTATCCATTTCCAACCCTTGCACCACGAACACCTGTCTATTGCTTTTACACCCTCACTGTCTCTGTCTCTGTCTCTCTCTTTATATATATATATATATATATATATATATATATATATATATGAAAAATAAGTAGAAAAGTGGATAAACTGAACCACAGACAACGTATTCAATAAAATTTCGTCTTTATCTTTAAGAAAACTTCATAAGAAATAAAAACAAACTATTATTCTTATTCTTTAATCCGTTTCTTGTGTTCCGTTTTATCCATTTTTCCACTTATTTTTCACATCTTTTCGGATTCACCATGTCTACAATTTCCCTATTTATATATATATATATATATACGAGGATCATTAAATAAGTTTCCTGACTTTTTTCGTATCGGCACTTTTATTGATAGTACATACATGAAACTCTAGTCCCAATCGAAGTAATCTCCTCCGGTTGCAATACACTTGTTGTACCGTTCCAACAACTTCTGGAAGGCCCCATGGAAGTCCTCTTGTGTGAGCGTATCAATGACCTTCGTCACAGCCTCTTTCATCTCCTCACTTGTCTCATAACGACAGCCTCTGAGCTTAGGGAATAACCATAAGTCAAATGGAGTAAGGTCTCCACCATAGGGAGCCTGAGGAACTGTCTTGATGTCCATCTTGGTCAAATAGTCTGTGACAAGGATGGAATTGTGGACTGGTGCATTGTTCTGGTGGAAATATCTCTGATCTGATTTCAAGAGTGCTGTCCTCTTCCGACGGAATCTCTACCTGAACTCCCTTAAAACCTCAACATAGTAACCCTAACCCGAACCCTAACCCTTTGGCCAATCAACTCTGGTGTATTGACTTCCCACACCTTTTATCATCCCTCACAGAATCTTCCTTGAATCTCTTATGCCACTCAAAAACTGATGCTCGATTCATGCAAGATGCTCCAAAAGCAGCTTGAAAAATTCCATACGTTTCTGTGGCAGAATTTTATTGCATATCGTTCTTCTAAAGTGTCCTTACGTCCAGATGTCATTTTTTTAAATTCACCAGCTGTGACAATCAGGTTTTAGTAGGGTGTATTTCAATTGCCGCTGTAGGTGTTGATTTGAACCTGAAATCATAAAAATTGGTCAGTCATCTCATAAGCTGTATAGCAATAACATACTGAATGTTCAAGTGTCTACGACAATTTTAAATGCCTGTACAAAAAAGTTTGGAAACTTATTGAATGCACTATATATATATATATATATACGTGTGTGTATGTGTATGTGTAAGTGTGTTTCAATATCGTTGGAGTATTTTACTGACGCTTGTTCTCACACAGGACTCTAAGTCTCTTGATCATCATTTCTGTCCGTGTGCGAAAATTAGTTGACAAACACGAACCTAACGTTTCATTCACACGTTTATTAATGTTTTGATAGATTAGTATGGCCTGTTAAGTGGGTTTTCAGTCATCGTGTTATACGGAGAAGAGAAGTCTTTGCATATTATTTATGTTCCTAATCCCCTTAAAGCAGCTTCTCGAATGATAAAAAAACCCAAAACACTGCTGAATCTGCCGTATTGATAAAATCCAGTTGACCTTACGACTCTAACAATATCTTTCGAATCCCATACGACTGCCTCACTCAAAACAACGAAAGTCTATTTGATTTTAATTTCTTCGCACGATTATTTCAACAGGAATGAAGTGTAAGTTCTGCCTCAATTAAAAAACATCCGGTATCCAAATGACAGGAATAGTGTGGTCATTACGTATACAATATATATATATATATATATATATATATATATATATATATATATATATATATATATATATATAAGTAAGTAAAGTAAAGTAGGCGACCAAATGACAGGAATAGTGTGGTCATTACGTATACAATATATATATATATATATATATATATATATATATATATATAAGTAAGTAAAGTAAAGTAGGCGACCATAGTCGAGGGTGACTCGTAGGCTCCCTTTTCGATAGCTTACTACACCAAGGTGTAGGGGAGGGCGCTACTCCTTTCCCTGGATTGCTCCACTTTACCCTTGATCCGTACCTTATAATGCTGAGTGTTAAGCAAGGAGGCATCATGTACCATTTTTTGAGTCTTTGGTA
>CAUZXS010002361.1:5000-12500 GCA_963585895.1 Sepioteuthis lessoniana | reverse complement strand
AGTGATGTACTCCTGTGGACCCCATCACATGGACAAGCAAAGGCAGGATGACCAGCTAGAACCTACATACAACAGCTATGTGCCAATACAGGATGTAGCCTTGAAGACCTGCCAGAAGCAGTGGACGATAGAGAATGGTGGTGAGAAAGGGTCAAGGATATCCATCCTGATGGCACGACGTGATGATGATATATACATATATATTGTCATCCACAGACTGTTTCATTATATATATATATAAGGATAAGAAAAAATTCACTTCTTTGGTTTCATTATCAATTAAAATCTTTTTAATTAATATAATTTTACAAGTGTACATATCACATTTATACATTCCTTTAAACAAAAAAATGGGGGGGGCTCTGTACGTTGAGCTTTGATGGATTCTTAATCCCAAATTAATTATATGTAGATAGCTGTTGGCATTGAGCACTCAAATTGGATACTCCACCCCCTGGTCTTTCTCATCAGATTATATATATATAAAATGTGTGTGTGTGTGTGCGCGCGCGCGTATATATATATATATATATAAACTTTAAAAGAATAAAAAAATTTATTGTTGATATTAACAATTCTGGAAAGATGTGGATCAAAGCTGATCAATATAGGAAAATATTACATAACATAACAGAGAAGCATAAATTAAACCAGAATAACATTTTTGATCAAATTAATCAAGATACTTATAATTTAAGAAATAAATTCAATATTAAAAACAAACTAAGTAAACTAAATCGAAAAAATGTGTATATTATTTTGCAGGATCATAAACAGAACTTTGAAAATAATGAACAGGCCAGTATGATTAAATTGAGCTATGATTGATATGAAAATATAATATCAAATATTGTGACAAAAATCTTGAATAATTCGAGATATATTATGTAGAAGAACTCATTAGACACTATTAAATGGCTTATAAATATCAAACACAACAGAAATACTACTTTTATACTATTTGACATTATAGATTTTTACCCATATATAACTAACGAATTGCTATTACAAAGTATTAATTTAGCTAAGCATTAAACAGATATAATTCAGGAAAAATTAGACATTATATTAACATGTAGGAAATCTGTACTGATTAATAATGATACTACTTGGGAAAAGATGACTGATAATTTTGACATGATGATGGAGTCATTTGACTCCACTCAGTTTTGCTGACCTAGTAGGGATATACATTTTAGATATGCTAGGGAGATTCATAAATTTAAATAGCATCAACATATTTAGGGATGATGGGTTAACAATTTCCATCCCAAATAGTAATGGACCCCTAACATCTAAAATACGTCATTAGAGCTTTTAAATATATGGGGTTAAAAATAGAAATTAGTTTCAACTTAAAGATAGTCAATTTTTTTAGATGTAACTCTCAATTTGATTGACAATTCTTATAAACCATTTAATAAGACTAATACTATAACAACATACATGAATGTTAGTTCTAACCACTCTTCATCCATAATTAAACAAATTCCTAATGCGATTAATATTAGAATAAATAGCTTATCCTCTTCAAAAAACATATTTAATAATCACAAAGAATTTTATAAAGAAGCCATTCATAACAATGGCTATAAAAATGAACACAAGTACTTAGAAACCAAAAGACATCAGAACAATAGGGACAGTAGTCTAGGAAATCATAGAACTAGTACTAATATCAATATGAATATGATAAACAAAAATATTAATAAAAATAGACATAGAAATATTATCTGGTTTAACCTCTCCCCTTTGCAAACTCTCTAATATCAATAGAGGGAAATATTTTTTAAGTTTAATAAACAAACATTTTAAAGATGATCACCCTCTTAGAAGAATGATAAAGAATAATGTAAAAATTAGTTATTCTAGTACTAATAACTCTAAAATTATTTGCAACCACAACAAAAGATTAAATAACAAACTATACAGGAATAATTATGACAACTCAAAACAATCTTGTAATTGTAAAATAAAAAATGAATGCCCCCACCAGGTAATGGATATAACTTCAATAATATTATATATCAAGTTGATATTTCAACTTAAGAAAATGATACTAATGAAAAAGCCTACATAGGTATTACAAATTTAAACTAGAAATTTAGATTTAACAACCACCTCCAATCATTCAAAAATCTAATTGCCCCATCTAAGAATTACTGATATCTAATAGAACTAGGACTAATACCTATTATAAATTGGAAAATAATTAAAAGATCTTCCTTGACAAACAGTTTACATAGTAGATGTAATTTATGCTTAAAAGAGAAAATATGTATGTTGAAATATAAAGATAGGAATTTACTAAATACAAGGAATTAAATGAAAACTAAATGTAGGCATAGAAATTAATTCTTAGAATAATTTAACTCTTATGTATTAATTATATTAAATATATATAACTATCATTAGGTGAATATCATTTTAATTATAAATATTGAAATATTGATCCATAATTTAAAAACTGATAAAATAATAAAATGATTAAAAAATTTTTTTTTCCAATAAAGAATACATTTAATTTTAAAAGATAAAGCATAATGATACTTTCTTTTTATAAGGGTCATAAAATAATATATATTTAATACAAAAATTCAAACTTAATAATATAACCCTAAAAAGTAGAAGAAACTATTCCATGTACTACACCATTTTTCTATATGTAAACAAATATTTAACAACTCTATAATATAAATTTATATCTGAAACTATTTAATTTCATAATTATATTGAAAGTTAGGGATTATTAGATGCATTAATACAATATGTATTACATATCAATCCTTTACTTGTTACAGTTAATTCAACAATCGAAATGTAAATTCTTCCTAAAATAAATAACAAGGAATTTTTTACGATATGTTTCATAATTAGAAATAGAATTTTAGTAAATTAATATTAGCATTGATTTATTATTTTCTGACAACATGGATTATATTATTTACTATTTATAATACATAATTTTAATGAAATTTTGAATTCATATTTTATTTACAATTTTAATCAAGTTGCAAGCCACTATTAAATTTTTCAATATGCACAGTTTTTTTAAATTTCAGAAATATTTAAATTAGGGGTAACAATACTTGTCTTTAATTGGAATCATTTTGAGATGAGGCTTTTAATCTGAGAATTAATTTTTATTTATTGCGGACTTTTCCCCCTCATCTTGGTAGTTTTTTTTTGTGTTGTTTCTTCTTTCACTATGTTTCGGCCACATTTCACCTTACTGGGGATACGATTACAAGACTCTGCATTCCTATCCGAGGTCGCGGTAAAATCACCTGAAGAAGGCCAGAGGCGAAATGTGGCCGAAACGTAGTGAAAGAAGAAACAACACAAAAAAAACCTACCAAGATGAGGGGGAAAAGTCGGCAATAAATAAAAATTAATTCTCAGATAGGGGTAGCAAGTTATTTAAAAAAAAAAAAAAAAAGAATGTATAAACATTATATCTGATACTAATATATATTTCCACCATTAAAATTTTTTAATTAAAAATAAAATTTTCTTTTAATTCTCTTCTCACCAGAAGCAATACCTAAATGATATTCAAATACAAAATAGTATTTTTTACTAATAATTTGTGCGCGCGTGTGAGTGTGTGTGTGTGTGTGTGTGTGTGTGTGTGTGTGTGCATATGTTTGTTTCCATTTGTGTAAGTATGATTCTTGTTTTATTCAATTTTAGCTTAAATTCATTGATAATTTTTTTCCATTTATTTGAAGTAATGTGTAGTCAATTAGTTTGGTATATAGTTCTTCTAGATTTTTATTATTTCTGTGTATAGTTCTCAGTTGTTTTTGTTGTAGGTTGCAATGTATTCTAGAGGATTCTCGTGCTTTTTCTGGCTCCGCAATTCTTTTTGTGGTATTTTTTCTGCTCATTTGAATCCGTTATTTATTAGTGTTGCTGAGCATCCTCTCTGGTGGAGTTTTGAGGTTTTTATCTGTGATTATTGTTTGTATTTGCTAGATTCAAAGGGATGGATTTTATAGTTTTTGCGAAGGTGGCTATTGAAGTGGATGTATTGTTGGGTGTCTGTGGGTTTGTGGTTTTCTTTGATGATTCGGCTATTTACATTTTATATAACGATGTCTAAAAATGGTGGTTCTTTTGAGCTGTGTTTCATAGTAAATTTCATTTTGGTGTGTAGGTTTTGTAGTGGCTTGTGTAATTTGTTAATGTCTCGCCATGGGCATTTCTAGAATATGAAGCAATTATCTAAATATCTTTTCCATGATTTAGTAAATTCTCCTTTTATGTCGTTGCTGTATTTTTTACCAATTATTTTATATAGATTTTCGTCTAAATATGCTAGGGTTAGGGTAGCGTATGTTGGCGCTATTTTAGCTCCTATAGCTGTTCCTAGGGTCTGGATATATTTAGCGTTATTGAATTGGAAGGAGTAAATATTAAGGATTATTTCTATACACTATGATAAATTTTTTGTTAAATCTTGGGTGTAATGTGTCTGGATATTTATCTATCCAAAATGAGATGGCTTGTTTTCCTAATTCATGGGGGATATAGCTGTATAGGTTTGTGATGTCAAATGTGATTATGAGTGTGTTGGGATCAATTTTTTGTGGTATGGAGTTTAAAAAAAATCTATGTTATCTCTAATATTGCTTTTTATTTTATTTAGGAAAAATTATTGTAAAATGTCGATTAGTTTGCTAAGTCTGTTAGTTGGGCACAACAGGCCAGCTACAATGGGTCTAAATTTGAGGTCACTGGGGTTTGGTATTTCTATATATTCAAATTTTTGTTTTTCTACGGCTTTTTTATTTGTTTTGACTTGTGAATTTTTGATAATCCGTAGAAGTTAGTAGTTTTGGGGATAAGTCTTTTTCTTTCTTAGCGATCCATCATTTATAAAAAAATTTTTCTATGAGAAATATCTATAATGGATGAATTTTTTGATTTAGTTGGAAATCTTCATCAGGGCTTGTAGATGTTATTAGAAAAACCGAATAATACAGGCTGATATGTCCTATATATGTTATGAAATTATACTTGAAAAAGCAATATTGGTGCATAATTCATTGTATACACTGTAGATTACCATAAAAAAAACTAATGAATCTGCTTAACAACTAAAATATCTACATTCCTATGTCCCTTAACAACAACAATAAAAACACAGAAATTTTTAACAAATCCCATAAAAAATAATCTCAAACGGAGACAAACTATGGTTCACATTAATGAATTATCACCCAACTATCCCTATGATCTATAGATTCCCTAGAACACACAAAAACGTCTCTCTACACCTAATAATCTCTGGTATAAACACGCCCCTCCTCCATACCATTGCAAAACACACAACCAAAATATTAACACCTTTATTAGGTACAATTAGCCCTTCATATTTAAAAAATTATGGCAACCTCCTCAATAAAAAAAGAAACATAAACAAGGAAAATAAACTCACAGCTAGTTCTGACATTCAATCCTTAAATACAAACATATTCATAAAAAATGTTTCCTCCAATTGAAAATCCACCTAGGAAAAAATCAAAAACCTCTCCCATTATTTGTGTCTAAATTCATTGAAGTAACTGAACAATGCACCAACCACTGCTTTTTCAAATATTATAATACTTACTACCAACAAAAATTTTGCCTTTCCATTTAAGTGGTGTTCTAGCTTGGCTTTTTCTAGAATTTTTTGAATCCCAACCTTTCAAACACATCCTACATAATGATATCCACTATTTTAGATACACCGACAACATTTTAATCATTTATCCTAAAGAACAGGATATTCCTTCCATTGCACAAAAACTCAACCAAGTTGATCCAAGCATTAATTTCACATATGAACTTAAGAAAACTAATTCTTTACCTTTCCTGGACATCTTACCAATAAACCACAAGTTAGAATTCAAAGTTCACTGCAAGATAAAACAACAAAAATGACAAACATACATTTTTTTAAACCTTAGCAATAATAAAAAAAAAAAAGGCATTCTGTAGCAGCAACAATGCTAACCCACGACGAAAAAGGATAAGGATCGCGCGGTGTGTCGTCTGTCAGAGAGAGAGAGAGACTCATAATTGAACCAGAAACAGAAGACTTACATTCTTTTCTATCCACTCTTTTGGTTGGTTTTGGCATTATGTCACTAAGTGCTCAGACGGGTAGGCTTTGGCCTTGATAAATGAAAAAAACTTTTGCAGATTTGGGAGAAGGCAGTTTGTCCAAGTAGCAAGATGGAGAGATGAAGCGAAGGGCAGCAAAGCGAAGAAAGAAAGAAGTAAGAGGAGAGAGATTACTTTGCCAGTAAGCATCAGACTTGATTGTTGACCCCGCTCAACGTAAAATTTTTTTTTTTTTTTTTTACTTCAAGCTATTTTGGCAGCTAAGTAGAATTTCAACCTCAGTGAATTGTCCAGCAGACATTTGCATTAACATTCGCTATTAACATTCTTTTTTGTGTGTGAAAAGTACAAGTTACCAGAGGTGATGGAATATTAACATCACCAACACATAATGGCAGACACCAAGCTTGACCTTAAACTCATCCCCAAGTTTGACAGCTCCATGTCTGAGAAGGTGGAGCTGACTTTTTGCTTATGTAGGCTCAAGCAGGTCAAGCAAGTCATTCCACTGCAACAAACAGGAGGTGCTCTGAACATTTACCAGCAGTTAAGCAATAATAAAAAGGCCAATGTTGGGCTGACAAAGGCTGCACTGTACAAAGCCTTTACAATGGACCCTTGAACAACATATGAATGCTTTACTACCTGGACATGAATGGATGTCTTTTTTGTGGCACTAAAGAAGCTGGCAGTTTTATTTGGAGGATTATCTGAATGGATTTTTGTATATATTTGTGGTTGGATCCCTGGCTTGGGTAAAACAATAATTGAGGGCATCCACGAGCATCAAGGCAATGCTGAATGAGCAATCATTTGAGCATGCACGGGCTATTGTCAGGAAAGAAGCTGAACTGGAGGAGCTGGTTGTAATGGCCACACCAACGGCCCAGAGTGGCCATACAAATCCTCCCAGGCTAGAATGACGAGCCTGAGTGAACTGCTTATGTTGTAGATGGTTAGTCACATCGCTAAGGATTGCACAGAAAAAAGACATGGAACAGGAGCTTGAAACTTGGATAAAAAATGGATGGTTGATCCCATACCGCAACCATAAGCTTGGACCTCCCAAAGGTCTGATCTCTTTAATGGCAGTAATACAAAAAAACGAGTCAAAAATATGATCAGTCATGATCAATACATTGAGGCTTACATAGCTGATTCTAATGTATGTGCAAGCAAGTTGGGGGAGTGGCGCCAAAAAGGATCAAACATGTCCTTGGTGGATCTGAGGAAGGCCTATCTGAAAGTGCGGGTCAATAAAACTTTATGGCTGTTTCAGACAGTAGTGCTTCATGGCAAAAGGCACTGCCTTACCAGACTGGGTTACTGCTAAAATGTCACACAGCAAATCATGAAGACCATCCATAGCATTGTGGAGTAGATGGT
>CAUZXS010002360.1:0-37500 GCA_963585895.1 Sepioteuthis lessoniana | reverse complement strand
AGTTTAAAACAACAAACGCTGATTCACCAATTAAACGGCCAACTTTTTCTTATTATACAAATTTTCCCCTAGGTTTTTGTATTTTGCATTTTTAAACATACATTGTTGACTTAACGTTGCTAATATCACCCTCATGGTCCTGATGATGGTTCAATAGAACCAAAACGCTATAGTGTCGACTTTTGGATCACCTTGTTATCAATTTTTCTACATATTGTCAGATTCCAATCCTTTATTTACTTTCATATATATGTGTATATATATATATATATATATATATATATATGCGCACGTGTGTCTACATATATTTATATGTATATATGTTTGTTTGTGTGTGTATATATATATTTCTTTATGCGTGTGTGTGTGTGTGTATTTATATATATACAAAAATTTTTTTTCTCTGTGTGTGTGTGTACACATATATAAATGTGTTTGTGTATTTTTTTGTATGTAAGAATATTTGTTTGTATGTGTGTGTATATATATATATATATATGTATATTGGTGTATGTTTGTGAGTGTGTATGTGTATATATCTATATATATATATATATTTGTGTGTGTGTATATATATGTGTGTGTATGTATATCTCCCTATCTACATATATTTTTGCACATGTATTTATTTTTTTATATATATACATACAGATAGGGAGAGAGAGATAGAAAACATGATTGCTTTTATTCAAATTAAAACTTGCAATTTTAATGTTCTTACCTGTGCCATTTTTATTACTATTAGATTTAGTGTAAGCTTGTTTAAGTTAGGCTACCATAGATTTCCAAACTAGAAACATTGATTAGGCGAACAAAATTGATACTACTTATGTTTCAAGAGATACAATTTTGTTGAATGTTGGTTAGGACTGAACCTCTGACTTAAACTATCTATATGGTTGAATAGTTAATTAGCTGATAGTCTTCCCATATCAAAACTCCTATTTTGGAGTGTCTTGGTTATGACACTGAACTGCATGGATGATGAGGCTCCTGTTTTGCTCTCACTACCAACCTATTCTGACCTGGAAACATAGTACCTGTTAGGGTCCTGTCTATGGGTGAAGTAGAAATATTTAATCATTTACTTAACTTGAAACTATTTTACTGTGTGCAAAGAAATGACTGTTAAATTGAATACTAACTGTATGCAAACAAAAGAATAATGTTGAATATACTTATTTGTGTATGATAGCAGTTCTTGAAACCATTTGATTCCATGCAAATGAATGGTGTTCACTCGAATTATTATTGTTAAATAGCAATACTTGACTGTGTAAACAAATGATTAATATTAAATAGAATTATTAGTATTTGATTGCCATACTTGAAATAGCAATACTTAACTGTGTGCAAGCAAATGACTGATGTTAAATTGAATTGTTAATATCAAATAGCAATACTTGAATCCATTTAACTGTATGCTAACAAATGAGCTCTGGTTTATTTAAGAATGTTATCTACAAACTATTTGTTCACGAAATATGTACTTGATACATGTATAAAGAGGATTTGGCATTAAAAAACCTACAAGGATTGATATGACAAAACACAACCAACCAACCAATCTTATCATGGATTCCAATTTATATTTCAATAAGAGTTTGTTGGAATAATTTGTTGATCATATCTTTTATATTTTTCTTCCCTATAAGTTATTCCTGTATCAAGTATATAATTGTAATTATATACATATGTTATTTTGCATTTGTAATAATTTTATTTATTTGTATTTTAGATTAAATGGGGAATTACAGAGATGATATCTACTGAGCTTCATTAAGGTAAGCAATACATATATGTATATTTTAGAACTTTTGAGTCATTCTTATTTTGTTGAAATAAAGCTGTTAATGACAGAAGCTGTACATTTTAAATGATGCACTGTACTGAATCATGTGTTCAACAATTTGTTCTATAAAGAGGTCTGAATCAAAACCTTTATACTTTTAAAAAAACAAAGAAACTAGCTCATTCAGCTGTGAAAGTAGAATACACTGACTGCATCTCTGCAGAGGGGTAAACCTCCAACAAGCGTCCTAAAAAATCTGAGGGTGAGTATCCAGTAATATTGGAGCTTTGGGGAATGCAAAGTACCCCTTCATTGCTATTGCTCCTAGGTCTACTCTGGCCTGGAGTGGTAGCACCTAAAAGGGTCCTATCTATAGGTCAAATTGAACTGTTTGACATTTAAACTGAATACAAACAAATGATTTACATTAAACTGAATTGTTAAAAATAGAAGTGTTTGGTCATTTAACTGTGTGTAAATGAATGACTGATGTTTAATTGTTAGTGATACATAGTAATACTTGGAACTATTTAACTGTGTGCAAATGAATGAGTAATGTTGAATTGAATAATTAGTGTTAAATAGCAATACTTTTAACTACTTCAAGGTGGCCAAACAAATGATGACTGATATTACATTGTTACTGTTACATAACAATACTTGAAACCATTTAACTGTGTGCAAACAAATGATTTATTGCAAATAAAAATATTTGTGTTTGCCAATGGTCCGGGAGACCGGGGTTCAATCCCAGTTGTGTCATACCAAAGACTTTAAAAACGGTACTTGATACCTCCTTGCTTAACACTCAGCAATATAGGGTACGTATCAGGGGTAAAGTGGAGCAATCCAAGGAAAGGAGTAGCACCCTCCCTTACACCTCAGTGTAGGAGCTATTGAAAAGAAACCCTTCTGGTCACCCTCGACTACAGTTGCCAACTTTACTTACTTAGAAATACTTGAATCCATTTAACTGTGTACAAAAGAATGAGCTCATGCTCGTTTAAAAATGTATTAACAAAATGTGTTTACAAATCATGTTTCATATATATATATATATATATATATATATATATATATATATTAAAATCAGATTTGGTGTTGAACAACTTACAATGGTTGATATGCCATAAAACCCAACCCATCCAAAACAAAACACAATACAATCTCATCCCATTCTCTTGATTCTCATTACTAAATTTAGTTTTAAAAAATCAAATCCAAGTGGATTTCATTTCTTTTTTTTAAAAACTGAATATAAATCCTAGGGGAGTTCCCCAGGAACGTAATAGCTAAAGTGCTGGATGTCGGCTTTGAAGTTAGCTAGTTCAATCTTCAGACGTGCTATTACATTTACTTTGGGACTAATACCCTTGGAAAATGTATGAACACCTTTTCTCCCCTAGCAATGGGTTCAATAGTTTCATTTTTGTTTTTGTACCAAGATGACTTTGGCATCAAAAATAGCCCATAATGATTGATATGCCATTAAACGAAGAACCCAAAAAACATGTAAATCCCATGATGCATTGCTTTAGTTTAATAAGAGAATAGATATAGTTTTCTTATAACTTGGAAAGTATATTTACTGTTTTTAAGTTTATTTATAGATTTATTTTGAACAAATTTAATTGTAAAAGACTTTTTGCCATTCTTTACTTTGAAGGGAGGTATAATTAGCATAACCATTATCCTCATAGGAAATAGAATCAGTGACCCATGTTCAAATCCTGGATGAATCTGCTTCCTGTTAATGCTCTTGAGAAAGGCATGAATCTCTCCATTTCCCTCAAGCTATGGCAAAATAGTAGGGCAGATTGGGTTCTTTAGCCTTGGTTAGGCAACCAGTTTAGGAGGAGGCCGCTGTTGTCAAGAAAGGGGAGAAGTGGATGCCAGACATTATTTTATATATTTGTCTTCATTCATATTTTTCTTCCCATCTCCATTTTTTATGAAAACAGTATGAGGGTTGTTTTTTTTTGTTGTTTTTTTTTTCTTCAATGAAAACCCTCAAGCTTGTGAATTTAGAAAGTATTTTAACTCAACTTTTTTAGTAAGCCTCTAAGAAATAAAAGATTTTAAAAAATGTATTACTAAGATAGAAAAGAAAGGAAAACCTCATTTATTTTGTATTTTTAAAAAATGTAGAAACTTTTTTGTTTGTTTTTTTGTTGTTTTTTTTTGTTTTGTTTTTTTTTTGTTTAAACAATGGGTTCACAGTTGATACACACATTTGTTGGACCAAATTCTACATTGACTTGGGAGACAAGTAACCTGAATGGGGAAGAAAAAAAAACTCAAAGAAATGAAGTTGCCTTTCACAGAGTGATTGGGTGAATACATACTTGGTTCTGTTTCTTTAATTCTTACACTTTGATTTAACCAATAAGAAACAACTGGAAAGTTGTCTGTGGATAAATACTGGTAGGAGTAAGTCTGTTTTTATATTTAAAAAAAAACAACAAAAAACAGGCATTGAGTAATATTCATCGAATGAGTTTGTTAAATCTCAACAGAATTATTTTGAATAGAAAAATTTAGTGAGAGTTATGCACTTTCCTAATTTCAACAGCCACGCTTCTATTTTATTAACACAGTTCATAAATATAAATCTTTAATGATTTCATATGTTTTGTCTATAACTTTGAGAAGAGTCATTAACATACCAGAAATTCTTCAAGCAATTTAACCTCCTCTTTGCATATCTTGATATTGTTAACACATTTTGACTGCGCCATTCTTCAGCCCTCTCAGGTGAGAAAAGTTGTTTTTTGTTGTTGTTGGTTTTTTTTTGTTTTGTTTTTTGTTTTTTCGGGTTTTTTTGTGGCGTTGCGGTTGTTATCTGACATCTTCCCTGAAAAAATAATGTGGATATTTCTACCCTACCACTCTTTTAGCTGTAGCTCTCTCATGTTCTTGTTCCTTGAGTTTGATTTTCTGCTGTCAGTAGGACTTACAATACACTGTCTCCTGCTAAGGGATAACCCTATCCTCTCCAAGTTTTGGAGCTTTGGTAAATGTGGAGTACCCCTCCATTTCCATTGCTCCCAGGTCTACTCTGTCCTGGAGTAGTAGTACCTGATAGGGTCCTATCTATAGGTCACATAGAACTGTTTGACATTTAAACTGAGCACAAACAAATGAGTGATGCTAAATTGAATTATTAGAAATAGAACTGATCATTTAACTATGTACAAAATGTATTTACAACTCATCTATTTGAGATATATATGAAAACAGAATTTGGCATTAGATAACCAACAATATGCCATAAAACCCAACCCAATCCATTTTGGAGTAGTAGTACCTGTTAAGATCCCATCTATTGATCCTGTAGATTTGTTTAAATAGATCTGTATTCAGTAGGAATACTTGATATAATATAACTGTAAATTAGTTATATTAAGAATAGTTACTTGTAATTGGTTATTAAGGTTCTAATTATTAATGTTTTACTTCAATCCAAGTCCACATTGCCTATTTTAGGTAGTCATTTTGAAACTTACTTACAGGTTTCATCTTGAAAAAGTTTAGTGAGAAGAGATGACCCCCCCTCTATTCACTGACAAAATTCAATCACATGCCTTTCTTGTGTCAACTGATATTCTCACATAGGTACTAGAAATCATAAACAAGTCTATCCCTTTTAGACTCAGATCTCAACTTTTGCCCCTCAAACAAGGTCCTAAAAATACCATTTAAATTCTTAGAACTTAATCAAACAGTATTTGTTCCAATACATGTACCTATGCAACCCGAATTCCAGCTAAAGAATCCCAATATTCACATTGCTATAATATTGTTAAGTAACAGATTATCACTTTTTATATTTTACATTTTTTCCAAAACATATGCTTAACCACCTGTATTTTCTCCAAAGTATAAATGTAGCCTTCTGCAGTTTTTTTTCAAAGCATATACATAACCTGATCCTGTTTTCCATAGCATATACTTAGCTGCTCCCATTTTCTTCCTGCCCACTTAGCTAGGGCTGTAGAAAATGCTGACTGCATCTCTGTAGAGAAGTACCCCCCCCCCAATAAGTGTCCTGATATGACCCTAAATCATCTGATGATAAGGCTTCAGTCTTGGATCTAGGGAATGTAGAGTATCCCTTCATTGCCATTACTCCCAGATCCACTTTGACATGAAGTGGTAGTACCTGTTTGGGCCCTATCTATAGGTCAAATAGAACTGTTTAACCATTTAACTGTATACAAAGAAATTAGTGATGTTAAATTGAATTGTCAGTGTTACATAGCAATACTTGAAACCATTCAACTGTGTGCAAACAAATAATTAATACTAAATAGAATTATTCATGTTAGTTAAATGGTTTCAAACATTCTTATCTATGTGCAGAAAGTGAACTATTGATATTACTTAGAAATACTTGAAATTATTTAACTGTGCAAACAAATGATTAATATTAAATAGATTTATTAGTGTTGAATAGTAATACTTGAAATCATTTAACTGTGTGCAAATAGATTAGCTCTAATTTCTTAATAATAAAATTATCTACAAACTATTTATTTAGTTTAATGGTTATACATATATGATTTCTATTTGCAAACACAAATGACTGATGTTAAATTGTTAGTGTTACATAGCAATATTTAAAACAATTTAACTGTGGGCAAACAAAGGATTAATACTAAATATGATTATTTGTGTTAGATTGGGATACTTGAAACCATTTAACTCTGTGCAAACAAAATGTTATCTACAAACTATGTATGTACAATTCATATTGTGACGAACCCAGCGGCCACGGTAGGGTTAAAATATAGGAAACCAAGGACTACTATGAGGACCGGAAGTAAGGCAGGCGATTGGCGGGTTTTCGAGCCCTAGCAACAGTGAAGGACCAACTGAGAAGGGGAAAAGGTCTTGACCCAGATAGGGAAAAGACATACGATTGGTCGAGGCAGGGAGGACGTTTTACTGCCAAAAAGAACGAAAGCCAAAAAGTCAGTTCCAAGCTTCGCCAAGGAAGAGAAAGGTCGCCTTTTCACGTGGTCCAGTGAAAGGTGAAATTCTAGTAACAGAATGGCCTAATAGAAGCCGTCAACTCCGTTGGGCAAGAAACTGAGGCGCAACGTAAAAGAAAAAAAATGGTGCTTTGCGACTCGGTAATAAGAAATTAACAAAGATAAGAAAAAAATAACAAAAGAGAGGAAAGGAAAAAGGTTAGTCAAAAACTTTATTACAAATGATATACGTAACCTAAATAAAGGTCCGTATCAAGAATATCCAAAGAAAAATTTTTGAAGTTGTTCATTAGCAGCCAGTTTCGGCGGAAAACATATTTGTTTAAAATTGTATATCCACTTTAAAGACGAGAGACTTTTGTTCTTCGCTAAAAGAAGGGAAAGAAAGAAAAAATTAGTAAACAAATATGGGGAAGAACGAGGAGGTTCCCTCCCTTTAATTGTAAAGGGGACGAGAAGATACGGGTGTAAGTTTAAGACGAGTTGAAAAAAAAAAAAGAACTTTGTCTTATTGGAAGGACATAGTCAAACACTATTGGAAGCGACTTGTCCTCCACATTTCTGTATTTTTTTTGTATTTGTTTTGCTTTTTGTTTTTCTGTTGTTATAAATCTACTTTCTTTAAAATAAAATATATAAGAAAGATACATATATAAAGAAAAGAAAAAAACAACCATGCGTCATATTGTTTGTCCGGTTCGGAACTCTTCACGTGTTCATTTATATCACGTCAACCTCTCGACCCTTGACACATCCTCATTCGTCCGTATCTCGAAAAATTAAACCTATACGCAAGCTTTATACTTAACTAGTTATATGGGCTTTCAAAGCTATCAATAAAATATAACTAGTTACGGAGAATATTTAGAGCTTGGGTGGTACGGTACTGTCATCGGAGATTCTCCCCGACATTCCAGGATAATGTAACCTCGGAACAAAGATACAGTAACCGTCACAAAACAAACAGGATTAGGCATTAGATAGCCTACAAAGGTTGATAAAAACCCAACCAACCATTTTATCTAAAACATATACTGTCTCACCCCTTTTCAGCAAGAGATCTCTCGAGACAGGGGTAGGTGGAAGGAGTGCGTTCAATGTTTTAAGTGTTAATTATATTGATATTTGGAGAAGTGGTGGGGAAACTCCACTCTACCCTGTTTTAGAGATTCATCTCCCAGTTTTTATTTTCATGCAACTATCTTAAGATAAACTTCCAATGTGTCCCAAGAAGGTTATTTATTATAACTACTCTCTAAAAAGATAAACATGTATAATATACAGGGGGATTATATTGACCTGTTATGGGACTACCTTTTATGATATAATTTCAGTCTCCACATTTACTATCCCTGTCAACACATTCTTGGAATCTTCCACAGGTGATTTAAAAAATGACATTTCTATGGGAGTATCTTTATTAGAAAAGCAAAACTGATATGACAGAAACCACCTGGGGAAGATTCTAATAATGTATTGATATGGTGAACATGTGGAGACTAAGATAATATCAAGAAACTTCCATAGAAATATTACAACTTTTTTTAAACACCTGAGTAATGTTTTTTGGGGTTTTTTCCCAGTCAATTACTGGAGGTGTAAAAACCAAATGTTTTATTTGCTTTATTCCAAATAAAGTAAAGTTGGCAACCATAGTTGAGGGTCACCCAAAGGCTCCCTTTTCTATAGCTACTACACCAAAGTGTAGAGAAGAGTGCTACTCATTTCCCTGGATTTGCTCTACTTTATCCTTGATATGTACCTTATATTGCTGAGTGTTAATCAAGGAGGTATCAAGTACCATTTTTAAAGTCTTTGATATGACTCAACCTGGGATTGAACCCAGGTTTCCCAGACCATTGGTGAACACTCTAACCCTCATGCCAATGTATGGGTTTATTTATTATGCATCTGGACACTTTCTCATATTCTTTACACTCCTGTGACCTCTTGGGAATTCTTAATTCTGTGAGATCTCTTTGGGGTCCATCCAGTATACATTGACTTTTCTCTTGTATTGATTTTTTTTTTTTTCTGTTCTTCATTGGATTTGCTGATTGATGGGAGAGGAAGCATTATGCTAAAAGGTGGTAATTGTGTATTATGAGTAATGTCTTGATACTAATTTTGGGGAAATTGATTTTAGAAAACATTTACATCAATTAGATTGCAGACTTGATTTTTATGGGGTGAACCAATTTGATTTGGTTTTGGAATTTTGCTGGTAGAGTTAGGGTTGCTTCCAGTTGTTAATATTTCTGTGTATTGTCTTATTTTTCTCACTCTTTTCCTTGTTTTTCTACAGAGAAAGTTTGGTGTAAACTTTATGAATATCTGATTACAGCAGCTCTAAGAAGAACAGTTTGCTCATTCTGTTGGCTGGACTTCAGTCCCATTAATCCCAGGTTCACTTTAACTTAGAATGGTAGTATCTGTGAGGGTTCCATTTTTGACAGGTTGACATTAAAATCAGTCAGTTTGGACTGTTTGTCACCTTGGCTGGGTCAATGTAGAAATTGATATGCCATAATTTGGGCCTTCTTTGTGTCATTCTCTGTATCCTCTGTGGGAACCAAAATCTTTTAATCAAAGATGAAAGACATCTTCTGACAGTTGAATTGATCTATCTAATCAATGTAGGTGAATACGTGTTGGGAGTTTTTCATGGATGAGGTGAATAAGAATGGGAAAATGTTCATATCTCAAGTGCCACCTTACTCTGGTAAACTGCAGATATCTGACGTTCTGGTTTTCTCAAGTGCCACACTGTGGTATTTTACAGTTGTCCACCTCTCAAAAAGTTAACTTGTAGAATTTGAGCAGCCAGTAATTGTGCCATTACCTACGTAGTCTAAATTCCAGTTGGGGAATTTCTATTTCTGCATTGCTATTGCTTGGTAAAGATAGTATGTCAGGTTGTTAGATCATCATCTTGTCATGCCACTAACACAGATATCCCTGACCCTCTCTCGCCACTTTTCCCTATTGTTCATCACCTCTGGCAGGTCTTCAGGGCTACATCCTGTATCCTCACATAGCTGCTGAATGTGCTGGTCGTCCATAGGAGTACATCACTTATGAGCTCGTCCCTGCTTCTCCAGTGTCCTGCATGTCTGGTTCATCTAACTTGGATAGTTTTCGTGATCGGAGGCAGGTGGCCGTATAGTTGGTGTCTTGTGGGGTGTTGCCGTCAGGACTTGTTCAGTATTGCTCGCAGCATTCTTGCATAATTGCCATCTAGCTTCTTCTCCAGCCATTTTGTTAGCATCTGTGTAGTGCATCCATACAGCAGTATCGATACAACAGCTGCCTGGAAGAAACTGCGTTTCATTTTATCGGTTAGGTCTGATTTCCATATGATCAATACCCTACCAAAAATATTTTTGAGAATTTTAACAAATGATTTTTTTTTTTTTTTTTTTTTTTTTTTTTAAGATGAGCCTATGATAATTTTTGTGTAATCTTTGGTAATGATCCAGCTGTAATTTTGACCAAATTTGTTTAAATGTTTAATAGCTATTAAGCCAATTATGCTAGCTGAATGCATCTATTTGTATAACACATTCAAATTTTGAGGAAGATTAATTTCTTTATCTATTCTTGTAATTTTATGCCATATTGAATACTTTGTATCACTAAAAACTGCTAACTCAGTCGGCTGGGGCTGCAGAATACACTGACTGCATCTCTGCAGTGGGGTAAACCTCCACCCCACCAATGATCTCACTCACCCTGAGTGATAGCACCTGATAGGGTCCTATCTATGGGTCAAATAGAACTGTTTCACATTTAAACTGTGTACAAACAAATGACTTGTATAAATTAAATTGTTAGAAATAGAACTGTTTGACCATTTAATTATGTGTAAACATATGACTTATATTTAATTGCATTATTAGTGATACATAACAATACTGTGAACAATTTAAATCATATTTAATATATATATGTTAAAATTAGATTTAGCATTAAATAACTTACAATGATTGATATGCCGTAAAACCAACCAACCTAAAAACTACTTGGCAGATGATAACATTTTTACTTAATCATTAGAATCCAAACCAATATTATTTGTGCTACTAACTAGAAGTACACATACCCTGGTGGCCTGAATTCTTGCTGAAGTGTCTCTATTTCTGCATTGCAATTGCCTATAATTATTAATATCATGTAATCCAATTTATGCTGGAAATGAATATGTCACTTAAGCCAGATAAATTTTTTTGTCACTGCCTCTTTGTGTACTCCTGCTAAGAAGTTTAGTATACCATATTTTGGAAGATTCCATCTATGAAGGAAGGGGACTTCTGGAAGCTACCATATTATCCACAAAAATAATACTAGAAAATTTTGAGTAGGAAAAAAAAATGTTGGGTGATCATATCATTTGTGACATCATAAAACTTGTATTTTTCAGATAAGTTGATTTACTAGAAATTGCATTTTTAGTTCAATTTTTCAAATAGAAAGAGTTTAAAATTACCAATTTTGCATTCATCAGATCAGCTCTGTGGAAACATTGGATGCCAAAAGTAATGATCAATAGAGACAAATGGTAAGAAAAAGTCAAGAGAATCCATGTTGCCAGCACTTTGATGATGATACCCTTGAAAGTTTAAGAAATTCTATAAATCTAATATATGGTTATGAAACCGTAATATTCATTAAAAGTAAAAAAATTTTCTTTGATTTTTCTTATTTCCATATTTGTGTTATTTATTTAACTGCCATGTTGACAGAGCTTAGCATACATCCCCTGCAGAGAAGTAACACCTCCCCACCAAAAAAAGGGGTGTTCTGGGTAAAACATTAAACTACATCTGATGGTGAGGCTCCAGTTCTAGATCTCTGGTGTGTGGTGTACCCCTTCATTGTCATTACTCCCAGGTCCACTCTGAATCAAAGTGGTAGTACCTGTTATGATGAGAGAAAAACTTGACATTTTATGAGAAGGTGTTTAACATGTTATACATTGTGGTTCATTGTTTTAGTATAAAGGAATGCACAAATCTTATAACCAATGCATAATCTAGATATAGGGACTTTCTGAATTTTCTGTAAGCTGGTCTCCATTCTCTCAAAGTGGGTTTGATCAAGAAAAGTTTATTGTAGTGGTGGTTGTCCCAGCTTTGTTGCCATTTTATATAGAAGAATCTATTAATTTTATGTTATAAATCAGTGTATGGAATTTCATGGTAGTCAAAACAGTTAATTTGTGGATTTTTTTTTTTTCAATATTCAATCCAGTCCAATGTGTCAGATGAGATTAAAATAATCTTTGTGTGTGTTTTTCTACTTTGAATATGTAAATATTTTGTATTCAAATGATAACTGAGTAAAAATAACACATTAATTGAAATTTGTAATCATTCAGGAACATATTTACAAATCTTTTTTCTTTTCTTTTTAGCTATTAGAGAAAAAAATCAACAACTTTTAGTGGAACTAATATTGTAAAAATATCTCCATGTGGCAAAAATAAAATATTTTTTATTCATTCATAATTCAGCAATTGAGAATTATATCCAATAATTTAGACTTCACAAATGATAATTAGATTCTCTGGACTATATCTCCTACAGAGAGGTAATAAATAATACATTACACACTCCGAAAAAGGGTGTCTTGGGTTTGACACTAAAACTGCATCTGATGGTGAGGCTTCACTTCTGGAGCTATGGGGAGTGTGGAGTACCCCCTTCATTGCCATTACTTCCAGATCCTCTCTGACCCAAAATTGTAGTACCTATTAGGGTCCCATTTATAGATCAAATAGTTTTTTTTTAAATTGTACATATTCAATAGGACCATATGCAAAAAAAAAACAATACACAAAAGATGTATCAGTTTTTTTTTGTTTTTTGTTTTTTTTTTTACTGTTAGAAATTTTCTCAGTTTTTAAAAACAATATTGAACTTTTCAGCAATCTGAGTTTAAATTTTTATAAGTTCAATTTCTGAGTAAAAATTAACTTCATACAAAACCAAAAGAGTTTTTTGTGTGTTTTTGAGATATCTTGTAGTTATAAGGTTAAAGTAGATTTCATCTGGTCGTATATTAATCGGTGTTAGGCATTAACTTTTCTGCAATTATCACTGTGGTATGTGACACTAAATATAGCTGGTGACAGAATGGCATATGAAGTCTTGAACAAAGGAAGTGATTAGCAAGAAGTAATAGTTTTAAAAAAAAATAATTTGATGAGTCAAATTAGCATCTTTACATATCTGAGAACAACTAGGGTACAAAGCTAAAATTTACTCAAGTCTAACTGTAAGATGAAATAAAATCAGTAAATTTAAAGAATTAGAAATTGAAAGTAGGTCTGGTGATTGTAACTTTGATAAAACTTATGTCACTGCTGATCAGCCTGTTGAAGGCTTATAGGATATGTTACTTTAGGTTCCTGAGGGCAAAGTTAAGTGGCCTTTTGATGTGACCTCTACGCTTAAGATAAGATGGAGCTAGTCCCTAGAATTGGATATTGAAAATGTAACTGGTGATCATAACTTTGGAAAATAATAGTTGATAGAATTATTCCTATTAGATAGCAATACTTGAAACTATTTAACTGTTTGCAAAAAAATTAGCTCAGGTTCATTTAAAAATGTTACTAACAAAATGTGTTTACAAATCATATACATTCAGTATACATGTATACACTGGATTTGGCATTAAACAACCAGAATTGGTTGATATTTCATAGAACCCAAACAAACCATCAGCCTACCCACACTGCAAATTGGAGTTTCTTTGTCTAAAAGCACCATAAAAGAATCCCAACTTTCCTAGTCAAATCAGTCTTGGAGTGATGAATTATTTCAATCTTCTTACTCTGTTGGTGGGGCTTCATTGTCATTACTTCTAGATCGACTCTAACCTAGAGTTGTAGTATCTGCTAGTCTCATTTATGGATCAAACAGAACTATTCAATCATTTACCAGCCCAGTCAGCTGGGTCTGTAGAATACACTGACTGCTTCTCTATAGAGAGGTAAGACTCCCCTCCAACAAGTGTCCTGGATATGGCATTAAATATACTGGTGGTGAGGCTCCAGTAATGGTGGGGCTTTGGGGAATGCAGAGTATCCCTTCATTGCCATCATTCCAAGCTCAATCCTGGTCCAGGGTGGAAGCACCTGATAGGGTCCTATCTATGATTCAAATAGAATTGTTTGACATTTTAAACTGTATGCAAACAAATAACTCCTGCTAAATTGAATTGTTAGAAATAGAACTGTTTGATCATTTAACCGTTTGTATCTACAAAATGTGTTTATAGATCATACATTTAACATATATGCTAAAACAGGATTTAGCATTAAATAACCAACAATGGTTGATATGCCATAAAACCAGACCAAACCAAAAAGTCAAAATATTTAACCTTTCTTTGAGAATAATGGAGACTCCCCATGGAGTAGTGGCTGACATGCTGAACTGTAGTGACTGAGTGAGTTCAAACTTCAGTTGCATTATTATGTTTGCTTTTCGACTAATACATTTGGGAAAGGCATGAACCCCCTTAAAACCTCTATCTATTGGTTAGATAGTACCACTACTGTTCTACAGTAGTGGTAGTAAATAACTCACAAAGGTTGATATGCCATTAAACAAAGAAACTGAAACCTTTGAGAGTAAAACTCTGTCATGCCCTAATTCCCAGAATAGTTCTTTCACTAACTCAGTGTTGATGAGTTAAATTTTCTTATAGATTGATAGAAGAAACAAGAAAGGTTTTTCTCTGATTTGCTGAATTTTTAGAAAGGTGTTGCATAATCTCACCTACTAAATCTCCACAGGATTTGCCAAGAAGGTAGTCAGGTTATATTTTGGTTGGAATATATTCAACTGCTCAAAAATGTAAATGTTAATGTATAATGAATATGTTTCCCTAACCTCTTGGCATAAAATAACCCAAGTCAAGTTGATATACCATTAAAGTCATTTGTTTGGTAAAAATTGCTTTCAAGGCCATTTTTATTTGGAAATTTTATTTCTCTAAATTGACTTTGGTTCTATATAAATTATATTGCTGTATGGCTACATACTTTCCATCTCACAAACTCTCCAAGTAAGATGAGCAAAACGTGCTAGGCACTACTGGAAAAATAAGAATAAACTCATAAGCAATGTTCTATGAACTCCTGGCTGACCAGCACAAACTTTCATTCATCAGCTCTGTAGATGCTGTCTAGAAAAGCTGCCAAAAGCAATGAGATAGATGACAGGAGAGAATCAAAGGAATCCATGCTATCAGAATGCCTAGAGATGATGAAGATATCTTCATTTCTTAGCAATCAAAAGAAGAAAATGTTAAACATATAAGTACCTGTTATGGTCAGCTTCTGAAGTGTTTTCAAAGTTTGAAAATACTAAAGTTCAATTTTGGTGGAAGTATATACATATTTACCCAACCCCTCCACTCAGGCAGGATATGACACAAGGTCAATTTTTAAGCTGAGTTTAACTGGTTTGAATTCAGAGTTTTCCTTCTCCTTGACTTGTTGCCTCACCAAGGCTAAAGAACCTAGTCTGCTCTACTATTTACTCATAGCTGGAGGGAGAATAATTGGATTCATACCTTTCCAACAGGTATTAGTGCTATGTGAAATGCAATCAGTCTTGTCCAGGATTTGAACTCGTGTTGCCGTGTCCATTTCCTATGACGATAACAAATACACCATGGGCACCTCCACTTCAGTGGAAGTATATAAGACACTGAAACACGAATTTCCTATTCTTGGACAATTGTTGTACTTAAATTTAACAGTGTATCATTGCAGTAATTGAGGGCTCCCCCCACCCCCATTTCCTGGCGCAAAGGCTACTGAAAAGAGAATGGAAATAGTTAAGTTATAAGTTGGTGACTCTTGTCGAGGGTGACCTGAAGGCTCCCTTTTCAATAGTTACTACACCAAAGTGTAGGGGAAGGCACTACTCCTTTTCCTGGATTGCTCCACTTTACCCTTGATCCATACCTTATAATGCTGAGTGTTAAGCAAGGAGACATCAAGTACCATTTTTTGAGTATTTGGTATGACTCGACACAGGATTGAACCTGGGTCTCTCAGGCCATTGGTGATTACTCTAACCATTATGCCAGTGTCCGGTATATAGTGGATATAAAATTAATAAGATGTTTTATCTAGAACAGAAATTTTTTGAGAAATCTTACCTAAAGGAAATACTATAATTAGTTGTGTATAATATGCACTCCTTTCAGCTACAAAGATTC
The DNA here is from genome assembly GCA_963585895.1 of Sepioteuthis lessoniana. NCBI lineage: Eukaryota > Metazoa > Mollusca > Cephalopoda > Myopsida > Loliginidae > Sepioteuthis > Sepioteuthis lessoniana. Next base: position 21,474 of record CAUZXS010002360.1, on the reverse strand, counting down.
TGGAAAAGAATATTTTGTGTATAATGCAAATTGACATTTTGGAATTTGACAAATGTTGTCAATTTGTCAATTTTTTATTTAGTTTTTATCAATTAAAATTAAGAATTTCTATGATTTATATAATATTTTGAAACATAATTTATACAGTATTTAAGGCAAAGGCAAGAACATTTTCACACCAGAATGTAACAAACCTTCAGAAAAAATAAGTTCACAATAGAAGAAACAAATTATAGACAAACACATTTCTGTGGTTATTTTTCTGTCGCAGTATAAAACAGAAATGTTTGTTACATTGATATAACTTTCTTTTGGTTATGGTGTCCCATATGTAGCAGTACACATGGCTGAAAAAAAAGGGGGTAATATTTAGTTCTCACCTATAGCTTTTAGGCGTAATAATCTGGAAAACTGTGCATATTATACATGAATAATCATAGTGACTCTTTAATATATAAACTCAAAGTAGATTTTATTTTATGTGGTTACAGAATCTGGTGAAAAATAGAAACATGTCCCTTTTGATTGTGAATTGAATTACCATGATCAGAAAATTCAGTGAACACCTACACACAACATAGGGAAACACTGGACAGCTTTTTCGACCTTATTAGGTTTCATCAGCAGTGTATACCATGATCTCCACCACTGGAGATTGAACCAGTGACCACTGATTGCAGAGCCGAAACTCTACAACTGAGCCAAGAGTCCATATTGCACACAAGTGACGCCAAATTAACTAGTCATGGTTATTGCGCAGCCAGTTAACCTGAATGTGTCTTGTAAGTTACATCCATACTCTTTGCAGAGGGCCTGGTCACTTCTAGGGCCACATAGGTGTTCGCTGGACTTTCTGGTTCAAGTCACAATATAATTCTTCTACTAAAAAAAGAAAAATATACGTGTCCCTTTTTGAGTGTGAAGAAAATTTAGCATAAAATAACCCAACGAAGGTTAACATACAGCAAAACCAATCAACTCAATAATTGCTTGCAAATTATTAGTGCTTGATAAAAATACTTGGAACCATAATCATTTGTAAATAATTCTCATATAGAAACTAACTTAAAACCATAGACAGACTTATCCTGTAACCTGGTTTGGTCAGAGAGGCACTTCTCATGTAGCATGTCTTGGGTAAGAATAGCCTGCTGGAGCCCATTCCTCTCCGAATCTACAACTGGTTTGAATTCATAGTTTTCCTTCAGATTGTTTGCCATACCAGGGTTAATGAGTCAGTCTGCCCTACTACTTACCCATAACTGGTGGAAGAATGGTTGGATTCATACCTTTTCCAAAAGTAATGTGAAATGCAAACAGCTTTGTTCAGAATTTGAACTCTTTTACCAGAGTCCACATCCTGCGACAATAACCACTATGCAATAAGCACCTCCACAGAATTGCTTGCAAAAAATGACAGGTGTTAAATAAGCACAAAAGTGTTGACATGATGTAAAACCAACCAAACCAAATAGATTTGTTGGTTTGGTTTCTTTGTTTAATGGCATATCAACCTTCATGGGTTATTTAATGCCAAAACCATCCTTGTCAAATAATAGCAGTGATACTATTTAATGCATAGCAGGGAGGATAAAGAGGTTCGTACCTTTCCCAAGAGTATTAGTCCGAAAATGAATGTAATAGCATGATTGGACCTCAAACTCGCTTACTTCAAAGCCACAGCCCAACACTTTAGCTATTACGCCATAGTGACTCCCCACGAACTAAATGGAATTCTTGAACAAAAATGTCAGCAATATACCTGATTATCATCAAGCAATATACATCTTGTCAATAAATCACTGATTTAGAATACACCAACTGCTTCTCTGCAGAGGGGGTAAGACCTCCTGCCCAACGAGTGTCCTGGATATGACACTAAACAATCTGATGGTGAGGTTCCAGTAATGCTAGAGCTTTGGGGAATGCGGAGTACCCCTTTATTGTCCTTTCTGACCTGGAGTGGTAGCAACTGATAAGGGTCCTATCTATGGGTTAAATAGAACTAACTGCATACTGAAACCATACTTACATTTAAACTGCATGCTTATGCTAAACTGAATTATTTGAAATGGAACTGTTTTTTGACATTGAAACTGTACTTAAATTAAACTGATTTGACATTTAACCATGTGTAAACAAAATCTGTACTTATACTAAACTAAATTAGCTGAATTAGAACTGCTTGGCTAAACTGAATACCTTGAAATAGAAATGTTTTTCACAATTAAACTGTACTTACATTTAAACTGCATACTCATGGGAAACTGAATTGTTTGAAATTGAACTGTTTTTGACATTGAAACTGTACTTACACTAAACTGAATTGTTATATATAGAACTGTTTTGACTTTTTACTGTGTAAACAAAATCTGTACTTATACTAAAGTGAATTAGCTGAATTAGAACTGTTTGAATAAACTGAATAGTTTGAAATAGAAATGTTTTTAACAATTTAACTGTGTACTCATGCTAAACTGAATTGTTTGAAATGGAATTGATTATTTACATAAAAATGGATTTGGCATTTAATAACCTACAAAGGTTGATATGCCATAAAACCCAACCAACCAACAATATAAATCACTGAAAACAAAATCCCTTGAATAGCTTTTTGCTTTATAAGTTCATGCCTATTTTTCACTACCAACACAAATTTTTAAAAAAAAGCAATTATAATTTTCTCTTTGTTAAAATTTTTTTTTTTTTTTTTTTTTTCTCATTTCATTTACTGACAAATTTGAATGAATAAAAAACAAATTTGAACTTATACATGGGCTAGAACAGTGATTCTCAAACTTTGTGTAAAAACTTAGAAATATTTGATTTATATGGTAAAAAAAACAAACATTTGGAACACTGGAAAGAGAGCAGGGTAGGACAAATATAGATACAGATATTAGACACGCTTCATAGGAAGTAAATAATAGAAATTAATCCGACAGTATGGAGAAAATAGAAAAAAAAAACAAGGTCATCCAAAAGTGAAATTGTTATGAAGGAAAGTCGACGTTAGAATGTTTTGGTTTGAGTAAACCTTCACCAGTAATTTAAGATGGTGAAACAAGTGTTGGCAGAATGATGATGGATGTTTTAATAAAATACAATAACAGAGGAAAAGAAATATATATATATATATATATATAAGATCCTATAACTGTTCAAACATTCAATTAGCTTTTTTTTTTTTTCTTTTAAGCTATCTCATGATTGGCACAAGTAATTATGTTTAAATGCATGGAACTTCTATAAGATACAACTGATTAAAAGAGATTTTTATTTCATTTTTTCTTTTTCTTTCTTCAATCCATTCTATCTCCTAGAAGTTCTATCCATTTAAACATCATTGCCTGTGCCAATTATATGATAGTTTCTTGAAAAAGAACAATGATTGAATGTTTGAACTATTATATGATCTTTCTTTCTTTGTGTGTGTATGTGTGTGTATATGTATATATATATATATATATATATATATTCTTTCTTTTCCCAGGTTATTGTATTTTATTAAAACATCAATCTTAAAGTCCTGATAATGGCTTACTAAAACGTTTTAACGTTGACTTTCCTTCATAATAAATTTGTCACTTTTGGATTATTTTGTTTTTCTATTTTCTCCACACACTCAAGGCTGAAAATGCATGTTTATGAATTAGGAAAAAATTACTGAGTACACTTGACACATAGTTGCAGCACAGTTTTAAAATTGCTATGCTAAATGAGAAGATTTATCGGCTCAACATATAAACCCATTGCATCCCACTTACTATCAAGTATGTCATTTAACTTTCACATGCTGTGATTATCTGTCAGGTCTTTTAACCCTTTCACTCCCACCGGAACACACTAGTGTCTTAGTAAATTTTCATTTTAAACCTTAAAATATAGTACTCCAAGCATAATGTTGCATATCCAAAATTTACAAAAAAGAAAGAAAACAAAAAAACCTGCTTGTGAAAGGGTTAAATTGACAAACACTTTATCTTTAAATACTTTTTGAGGTGCTCGTGGTGTAATGGTTATCGTCGTAGGAATTGGACACGGCGACACGAGTTCAAATCCTGGACGAGACTGATTGCATTTCACATAGCACTAATACCCTTGGGAAAGGTATGAATCCAATTATTCTCCCTCCAGCTATGGGTAAATAGTAGGACAGACTAGGTTCTTCAGCCTTGGTGAGGCAACTAGTCTAAGAGAAGGAAAACTCTGAATTCAAACCTGTTAAACTCCGCTTAAAAATTGACCTTGTGTCATATCCTGCCTGAGCGGAGAGGTTGGGTAAATAGGATCTTTAAATACTTTTGTATAGATTATTTTTCCTAATTAAGTTTCTGTGCAGTAACTTGGCTGTAATATAGGCTGTGTACGTATATGTGGTTATATTCAAATAGACTTAATTATATATATTTTGTGTGTAAAACTTGTTTTTTCTTCTTTTACTCAATTATCTTTATATTCATAAAAAATTATCTAATTATTGGATTATGTTAGTCTATCTATTTTTCTCTGAGATTTTCATATCATTGGATGTTAATTCTGGCCCTAATGTTACTACTGAGACTGATGATAATAAAAGCAGCTGTTGACAGGGTTAGAGTTACTTCCTTATCCTTCCTTTCCTTTTTCTGACATTTATTTTTTAGTTATGTATTTGTAAAGTTCATTATATACTCTTGTCCCATTAAAAGTATAGAGGTTGGTTGGTTATGCAGCCTGTCAACCTCTTATGGCTTATTTAATGCCAAAGACAATTTTTTTTAACAACTATATGATTTCAAGTAACTATTCTTATTCAATGTAAATCATTAGTTTTTTGTCACAGTTATATAGTTCAAGTATTCCTATCTAATAGCAATAATTTGCACCATTATATGGTTTCAAGTATTTCAAGCACTTATATGCTTTCAGATAACTAATAATTATAATCCTTTGTAAATAATTATAGTTTCAAGTATTCTTAATGCAACTGATTTGCACACAGTTATGATATCAAGTATTCTTATCTTATACTAATAATTTATGCACAATTGTTTCAAGTAACTATTCCTCTCTAATGATAATCATTTGTTTTTACACAGTTATATGGTTTCATGTATTCTTATCTAATACTAATCATTTGCACAATTATATGGTAGCAAAGAAAAAAGTTGGCAACCTTAGTCGAGGGCGACCTGAAGGCTCCCTTTTCAATCGCTACTACACCCAGGTGTAGGGGAGGGCACTACTCCTTTCCCTGGATTGCTCCACTTTACCCTTGATGCTGAGTGTTAAGCAAAGAGGTATCAAGTACTATTTTTAAAGTCTTTGGTATGACCTGACCTGGGGTTGAACCCCGGTCTCCTGGACCCTTGGCGAACACTCTGCCCACTAGGTCAATGAGCTAGTATAGTATCAAATACATAGTTTCAAATATCTAATGATACCTCTTTAATATAAATAATTTGGACACAGTCATATGGTTTCAAGTATTCCTATCTAATACTAATAATTTTCAAACATTCCAAAATAAACACATGATCCATACATAGGAAGTAATAACAATGAAGGGATACTCAACATTCTCCAGAAATATAGTCTCACCACCAAATGTTTAGTGTGATACTCAGGACACACCTTTTGGTGAGGGTCTTACTCCTCCACAGGGGGTACTGTCAGCATATTCTAAACCCTGCTAACAGATGTTGAGAAAGTAACTTATTTATCTGAAATTTTATTCATTTGAGAAAGAAAGACTTGTTAAAATATCTTGATATGCTCTGATTAATATCATCTTGGTTGTTTTTATAGTCACATTTCAACCATTACACCTTCAAGTCTTTTCTATTTATTTACCCAATCAACCTGCTATGGGTATGATGTGACACAGGCTAGTTCTGAGTTCAGTTTTCCTTCTCTTTGACTGGTTGCCTAACCCAGGCTAAAGAACCCAGTTTGCCTTACTATTTTCCCATAGCTTGAGGGAGAAATAGATGGATTCATGCTTTTCTCAATCTTTTTTAGGTGTCTGTTATAATTCTTAATGTTCTTGGAATTTCAAACAAAACTTGTCATGAGGATATTGTGAATGTTGCTGTAAATTGTGTTACAAGCCGTAATGAAATGTGTTTTAACATTATAGCAGAGGAGTTTTCTGGGTACTGTGATAAAAAGGTTAATGCTGGAATTAATAATAAGTAAAACTAGCAAACAAAACAAATCACAGGAGGTTGAATTAAAACAGATACCTTTTTAACATATTTTTGGTAATGAGCCAAAATTTACAAAAGATATGCTGGTTATGTAGTAATTTTTGCATATGTACTGTGTACATGAATATTTTAGTATTCTTTTTAATTGCTTACTTGTAGATCCTGAATGTGTTTATAAATCATATACTTAATATATAAGGACAGGATTTGGCATTAAATAACCAACAATGGTTGATATGCCATAAAACCAAACCAAACCTCAGAAATACTCAACATTTTTAATTGTTATTTTTTAGAGTATGGTAAAAACTAATTTCAAATGTAAAGTAGCATATTATGAAAGTCAAAATTAATTTTTAATTACTTCTGTCCCATTATGGTAGTTACATTTGCATATAGATTTCATATATTGAATGTAACTGATATTATGGGACAGTGGTAATTTTATGATCTTTGTAAAATTACTATAATTACTAGAAGCACTCAAAAAGACCGTAATTACATGAAGCACTCATTATCCAATGTTTAGCGAGATAATTTTGTATGTTGATACCATGCTGTCAGTGGTTACAAAGTGTATTAAAGTAGTATGTACGCCACACAGTGGTTGCAAGAGGTAGGGGAAATGGTATCATCATAGAACATCAGCTTTTAGAAGGTGGATGGTTATCCTCTAGACAACAGGATGTCTGGGTAAGCAAAGGAGTTTATTATGATGACTATTCCTAATGATTGAAATATTGAGGAGGGGGGTGCATTAACTAACATTACTAATTTTAACCTTTCACAAACTTGGTAATGACTAGCAATGAATTTATAGATTAATCTAATAACCATTGGTCTACAACATGTGATTCTGAATTTGGAATCTACTATAATAAAACAATTCTCCCTCTTGGCAAGTCCTCTAGACTGTTATTCAGGGCTGATGAATGTAAGTTTTTGCTGGTCAGCCAATACTGGTATGTCCATATGTAGGAGTTCATAGAATATCACTCATGAGTCTGTCCTCTCTTATCCAGCATTGTCCAACATGTCTTGCTCATCTTTCTTTGATGGTTTGTGAGATGGGAGGTAAGTGGCTATACAGCTGCTGCTTTGTAGGATACTACTTCCAGGATTTGTTCAAAACAGCACACAGCATCCTTGTGTAGTTCTCATCTAACTTTTCACCCAGACGTTTTATTACAGTCCAAATCGTGCAACCATGCAATAGTACTGACATGACTACAGTTGGGAAGAATTCCTATTTTTTTTAATCAGAGATTAAATTTCCATATGGTCATTAACCTGTCATTGCCTTACCTATGTGTATGTTGATATCACTTTCAGCTAAATGAAATATTGCTTTTTGGTTATATGAACTGGTCTACTAATTTCAGGCTGGTTTATTGATTCATTTATTTGCAAACGTATAAAAAGTGACCCAACATGTTACAGGGTTATCCTTGTTATTTTAATTTATTAACTTTTGACTTGGTTTCTCTTTAATTATTAGTCAATTATTCAGATTTTTACTTCTCCTAGACCTGTTGATATAGCAAGGTTAAAGAGCCCAGTCTACCTTACTATTTACCCATAGCTGGAGAGTGGAGAGTTGGATTCCTACCTTTCCCAAGAGTATTAGTGCTATATGAAATGTAAACAGCTTCATCTAGGATTTGAATTCTGGTCACCATGTCTATTTCCAATGACTATAATCATTATACCACAGGCACAAAGAACTGTATAACTATTTGCAAATAAATGACCATTATTAAATAGAAATAATACTTGAAACCATAGAATTATTTGTATTAGAGAAAAATACTTGATATCATATAACTGTGTACAAAAAATGTAGATATAGATGTACAATGAATGCAATTCCATAAAATCTAGGCATAAAAAAAAGGCCAGACAGGCTGATGTCATTAAAATGAATCATTGAATATCAAATAATGCATATGTATTCACTTTTCAGCAGACATATATATTTGCAAAAGAAACTTATCAAAACAAAAACACTGCTTGTATCTACCAACAATTGCATGCAACTGTTAAATGTCAATGTTAAAATTATTCTAAATTCATTTTGATGTATTTCTTTATTTTTTATTTTCCCTTTTGGCTGTTTAGGCAACATAACTGGGAACGCCACATCCTCCACTACTCCCGCATCTCATTCCTGCTGCATAAGATGGGAAGTTGTATAAAAAAACCATATGAAGAACAGCCAGTATCTGTCGAGCGCAATGGAGAGAATGACTACACTCAAGATCGAAACATCCGTAGGGATCTTCCCGCTGTTCCTATTGTGCCTAGTCGCCCAGGTGAGCACCTGCGCTGCAACTCTCACCACCTTTTTTTAACACCTGTTAAAGTTGGAAGAGTTAGAGAAAGTCAGTATGTAAGAAATGACGCTCTCAATTCCAACTCTAACAATTCTCTTCAAGAATAGATGCACATAACATTATAAACTGCACCATAATATGAAATTTTTTACCTGGTTTCATATTTAGAATTGTACTTTTTAAAGCCTTCAAAAGGTTATAGCATTTAGTAGATAAGCATTCATGACAATTTTTTAAAAAATGTTTGAAACTACTATGACTGGAAAAAGTATACTTATGTTATCTCTTGTGCTGGGACTATATGCTAAATAAGCTCAAGCTTAGGACTGCATATCCTTGGGGCCTCATTTTTTAGATATATTTTTATCATTAGGTTTTATTCTTTAACATTAATTCATCAAAATTATATATATATATATATATATATATATATATAAAATCATAAATAAGTTTTATATATATATATGTATGTATATCCATAAAAGTGTGTGTGTATATTTGTGTGTATGTATGTATATATATATATATATATATATATATATATACACACCTTCAAGAAAAAAACTAAATTTTGTCACATTAGGATTATAAATTTATTTCCATCCTGCTAAGAGCATTGATATGAATCAATAACTCCAAAAAAATTCAACAGGACTTCTTCAGATCCAACATGGAGATAATGAATACATCCAGAATGGGGATGGTCACAGGAGGGAAGGAACTTTCTCCTATTAAAGATTACTCCCGGCTCCTTTCGTTTCTAGTTGAGACCATGACAAAATAATGAGGAGTCGTAAGTTTTAATTTAATTTCTACAATAATTTAAACTTCATTTTAAAGTAAATCTTTAGGTTTAACAATAAAATGAGGAATTACAGCAAAACTAAATTATTTCAAATAAACATAAAAGCAAAGACCACAATTTAATCAATTACAGTAATACATATCCTAAGCTCCAACTTTCCTTACATCATTTACTCCCCCTCTTTTTTCTTTTTGAAACGTACATACGCCTCACCTTACACGGTGAGATCTCATAATCATTTTGCATTATCTATCCCAATTCAATGATATTTTTATAGTTAGTTAATTATTATCTTAAATTTTCGGCTATAGTTTAAATTTATTTCTATGCCTACATCTAGCTATAAAATCACAATGATAATAATAATGATAAGAGTAATAATATTAATAATACTAATCATTTTCCCAAAAGAAAACGTTAGAAGTACAAAAACTTATATCGAGATCTCATCGATGAAATGGAAGCTAAGGTTTAATAACCAAAATCATTCATTCTTTCATGAGCATTTGAAAACTCAAACAGCCTTATCCAAACACTTGGAAAGTGAAAAATAAGGGTTTAACCCCTGAAATTCAATGGAGTATATTGAAAAGGTCGAATACTCCAAACTGCTTTGATAGTAGATGTAACTTGTGTCTAGAAGAAAAGATACAAATTATGTTATACCCTGATCCAGATAAATTATTAACTAAAATGAATTATTTTTCCCTCTCCAGCTAACAATTTACCATCATTGACATAGTAGTCATCAGTGACAACACTACAGATGCAAAGTGTACTTTTTAGCCAGCTCACCTATTTGCAGTGGTGCATTTTACACCTACTTAGCTGGAAAGTAAGGAGTAAATTTTTGTTATAAAAAAAATCCCAAGAAAAAATTTAAAAGTTCGTTTTTGAATTATTTCAAGATGATTTTTTTAAAAAAAATTTTTCCATGAAAACTTCTGATTCTTTTATTAGTTGCTATTAGATATTTAAACTCATAATATGTACAATTTAAAGCTGTTCAAATATGAAACCGTTAAAAAATCTTCTTGTAACTATTCTATTAATATGTGGAATGCAGAGATAATCTGTAGCCAATGTGATCTTTTAAAGCTCTGGTTCTGAACAAATTTTTTTTTAAATCCTTATATATGCCTAAAAGTTTTAAGCACAATAATGTAAAAATACATACTTTTCAAATGCCTTTAAAAATAGATATTGTATATACTCGCAATCATGCAACTTTTTGAGACCTAAATTTTACCCTAAAATTTGAGAATTGCACTATATGTAAGATACAAACTTTAGGTGGGTAAATACTTGGCCACGGTCTCGGCCAACTGGTATGCCTACAATTTCCAGCTGCAAAAGGTCTCAGTTAGGTACATGATATCCAAGTATATATGCTATATTTTTAAAAAGTACATATGAGAAGTTTGGCTTCGGTTTTACCAGCTGTAAAAATTTTGCTGTGAAAAATATTGACAAAATTCAGTCTATATGATTTTACTTGATTGATTTACTCTAAATGGCTCCCTTCTCTTTTGAAACAAAGTTACTTAGTGTTTATAGTATGTGTGTACATGTGTGCTATTTCTCCATGATGACTCTACAAAGCAATTAGGATAAACTTTTATCAATTTTAAATCTTTAGTTGTGTTTTTTGGTTTTTAAAAGAAACTTTTCTTAAAAGTTTGACTTGAAACTGTAATCATAAGGTATCTTGTTTGTATTAAAGTTAATAATATGGGATTACATTACAAACTTGCTAATTGTTGTTTGAGAGCAGACAACTATTTTGTTTTTTAAGCATTATTCAGTGTTTCAAAAAATTCAATATCATTCAGGATGCAAATATCTGAGTAAGTACATAGTCAAGGTAAATGAAACTAAACAGGATTAATGTTGAGCCAGATAAGATTTATTCATTAAAATTTGAATGAAAAATCCATTAGTATATGGATTTTATGAATGATTTCACAAGTTTTCAACTATCTCTATTAATACTGATAGTCACCCAGATCCATTTGCCCTGCACAGCTTTCCTCTTTGAACTTTTTGTGTTATGTCCAAATCTACATTTCAGTTGGTACATTTTTTGTAAATTTTCACACAAATGTATAGTGCACAGTCTTATTCAACTTTTTGGGCATATTTTAATACACAAAATACCATTTCCTTTTAAATGAATAGTATTTCTATATCTGGAAAGAAAAAAAAAAACACATTGAAAATAGAATTTTGAGTTGTTTCTACAAATGCTGTTAAAATTTGAAATCATTTGAATGAGAATTAGTCAAGTTATTAGATTATAAAATATCAATTTTTCTGAAACATACTGAATGTGATCTATTCAACATTTGATGTTCCTGAAATCAGTTAAGTTTCATTGTAGGCTAAGGGCCAGACATTGGTTATTTTTAAAAATTGTAAGTGTAACAATGTGCATATTCTTAATATTTTAGGTTGAACACACATTTTTTAAGATTTTGCTTCTATCATTTTTTTTGTTGAAAAGTTACTAGTGTTTTGAAGTTGACAATTTAATTTTTTAAAAATTAATACAGGGTGGAACGATAAAATTGTCATCCTAAAGAAAACAACACTACAACTTTATTTTAAAACTTTTATTGAAAAAATCAATTCAGGTAACTTAATTATGTATTAGAGCTGACATCTATTCAATGTAGCCGCCTTCAGCCTCAATCACCCCTTTGATACGGATCCGGAATTGGGAGCATGCCTTTTCCACAAACGCTTGCGGGAGCTCGGCAGATGGCGGTGATCAAGCTGGCTTTGGTGTTGTGGGAGGTCATGTTGGTGATGTTCTTGACGTATGACCAAACGAAGCAGTCCAGCGGGTTCAGGCTGGGGGAGGAGGGGGGCCAGTGAGAGAAGGGGACAAAGTCATAGCACTCCTTTTGAAGCCAAGCCTGGGTCTCTTTGGACTTGTGGGCTGATGCCAAGTCCTGCTGCCACACCCAGGGTCTGCCATCGGCCACCTGATTGCACCAGAGGATCACCACACTCTTCAGCACATCCAGGTACACTTTGTTGTTGACTTTCAAGCCGACTTCGAAGATGTATGGTGGCATGATGTGGCCCTCATTTGAGACCACACCAAAGACCATATCTGTAGCCGGAAACGTTGTTTTCATCACCCTGGGCACGTCCCTGTTATTCGTGGCAATCCAGATTTGCATTTTGAGGGTGCTAGCCATGGTCCTGTTGTCATAACTTGGATCGGTAGAGAGCATGAGTTGTACAGTGGCGCATCTCCGATCTCACTCATTAAACATTGTGTCACTTTCAGACATGATAGAAGGCTCCTATCGCTCTTGGGATTTGTACACAACTGGCCAACTAGTAGATGGTCTGCAATAAAAAAAGAAAACTGGCTTTCATTTAACGGAAATGGAATCATGTCGTCTTTTCTAGGGCGACAATTTTATTGTTCCACCCTGTAGTAAAATTTGCAAGTGCAAATTTATCATTAAAACTGGTTTCCAGAAACATTCTGATTTTTTGGACTGAAAGGTTTATTAATATATTTTATTTCAGTAAAATTTTACTTTTTATAATTAGGTAACACTCCTCAGAAATGCCAGTTTTTTTTAAGTAAAAATACCAAAATATTTCTCACTTAATATACCTTTCAAAACTACTGTAATGCTCTCAAAATCAATGCAATACCATAAGCAGTGTAGTCTAGACCTTGATTCAAATATATTCCAGAAAACTTACAATCAGTCCCCTCCACATCAGAATTAAAGAACACCACAACGCATGTGCACTCTCATCCCATAAACATTTAATTAAATGCAAAAATAATGATAATAATTAATTTTTTCCATTAAAATTGAAGCAATAGTATGTAATGTTGGTAATCTCAGAATTAAGGAGGCTTTATTAATAGCTAAGTTATAACCTCAGATTAACAGTAGGTTAGAATTAAGTACTGAATATATAATTAACATGCACATTTTAAATACATATTCAAGTTTAATAAAAATGAAATGAAATAAAATGAAATTGATTTGAACAACTAAAGTCACTTCCCTTCAGCATGGCACCATGTTTACAATGTCCAAATAAAATTTGAACATCCAATACCGTGTTCATTTTTAAAAAAAAAAAATCTCTGACAATGCAGTTTTTACTTTGAAATTAATTTGACTGAAATAATTATCTTTTTGCATTGCAATAGCCCTCTAAATTAATACAATAATATAAAATAATTTGTGCAATGCTTCAAGCAAATTACAAAATACTTTTAATGTTTTGTTTGTTTGTTTTTTTTTACTTATATTATATACTTATATTACTTTATATGATATAAAGTGTGTGGCTCTGATTTTCTGTTCTAAAAGATTTTTTTTTTTTTTGAAAATGAAACGCGAAACAATCCTTAACAACTTTTGAAATCTTTCTTTTTATTCTCTGCTTTTTTTGCATATTATTCTATGAATATATCAGAATCAAGATGTTTGTTTATTATTAAACTGTGGGCCTTTTCTTCATTTTGGAGAAGGAAACGATCAATTATGTACCCACTTATTCACACACAGCTTTCTTGCATTGATAAAATTTATTTTCATTTTACTGTTTATTCATAATTTTAAAAGATCACCTTCATTAGTATGCAAATAAATCTTATGCTTTTGAATATTTGCTGGCATTTTTCAAGGTTAGAAGAAATATTGTTTAAGATAAAATCTAAAATCTCATTGATAAAATATAACTTGCATAGATTGTTTGGAACTATTAACAGTATTTATAAATGAGAAAGTATCACACACTAGCACAATGCTCTTAATATAACTGTGTTGGCTCTTTTGCACAAAGAGATTATTTAATTTTGTAATAAATTTTAGGAAAATCAGCTTTTTATTTTATTTATTTATTTATTTTTCAGTATCTGTCATCCTATAGAGAATTTTATTTTAAGTGACTTTTTATATTTTACTAAGTCATAAAAATAGTCTGAAAATGAAATGAAGTTGAAGCACATTTTTAGATTATATCATAGATTTGTTTTTGTAACGCTTACTGTCACCATGGGAACTACAGAATTTAATGAAAACTCAAACTATTTCTAGGTTGAATTTTTAATTCATTCAATAATTCACAAAAAATATAATTTTGATAAAGGATTGTATTTGAAACTTTAATGTTTTTTTTGGTGGGTGGTTACTGTTCTTAGAACTTTTTTCATTTTTTTCAAAGTGGGAGCAAGTCTGAAAAATGGCTTCTTGCATGTGTTAATTTTATTTTAAAAACACAGAATAGGAATATTTTAATATAAAATAAACAAAAATATTAATGCAGTGATAAAATTAATAAAGTTATACAGGGTAAAAGACTTATCCCATAACATGGTATGGTAGTGGGGCTTTACTCAAGTAGAGATAAGTTGGATAGGAATAGTCAGGCAGACCCCAGCCCTCTCCAGGCTTGGTTTGAATTCAGTTCTTTCCTTCTCTTAGACTGGTTGCCATACCATGGTTAAAGAGCCTAATCTGCCCTACTATTTACCCATAGCTAGAGGGAGGCTAGTTGGATTCATACCTTTCCTAGAGGTATTAGCACTGTGAAATACAGCCTTGTTGGGGATTTGAACTCAAGTAGCTGAGTCAACTTCCTACAATAATTGTTATGCCATAATCATCTCCAACATTCATGGTTATGTGACACTAAAAATAGTTATTTTGTGCTATGATAAAAATATCACCATTATTTAGCAAATAATGGTAATATTTTTATCATAGCACAAAATAACTATTTTGTGCTATGCAAGTCTTGCTGGCACTCACTTTTAAATTGTCCTCAAAAACTGTTGTCATTTCTGTCGAGGGGATGAAAAGAAGTTAACAAACATTTGTACTATTCTTGAGGGAGCAGAAACTCTTGAAGTTGTTACTGTTGTAGCCCCTTGAAGTGAGGGTCTAAATGAAAACCTCACACATGCAAGAAGCCATTTTTGATGTAAAAATGTGCTTCAACTTCATTTCATTTTCAGACTATTTTTATGACTTAGTAAAATATAAAAAGTCACTTAAAATAAAATTCTCTATAGGATGACAGATACTGAAAAATAAATAAATAAATAAATAAAATAAAAAGCTGATTTTCCTAAAATTTATTACAAAATTAAATAATCTCTAGTCAAACTGTCTAAATAATCCCAATTTATGTCTTTCTCATTATATCACTTATTCAGAGCACTGGTACTCACTCTTGATTCCAAATTATTTTGCTATTTCATTCTCAATTCCTATATCACCATGATATCCAACCTCTCAATAGCCCTGTCAGTGGGGCTTAGAATACACTGACTGCATCTTCTACAATAGGGTGAGATAATGCCCCCCACCCACATAAAAAAAAATTTTTTTTAAATCAATTTTTATACTAAACTGCATCTGATGCTGAGGCTTCAGTTCTAGAGATCTGGGGTCCACCATGAAGCAGGGTCACATCATTTGCTCAAATAGATCTGTTTAAAAATTATTCATATTTGATAAAGCCATGTGCGAAAAAACCCTCTTAAGAAACCGCTACATAAAATATGTAAATATGAACATACAATGAATGCAATTTCCTGATAGGTGTAAAATAACCTTAGACAGGTTGACATGCCATTAAAATCGCACACCATTTCTAAAGGTTTTGACCCCTAAGCATTTGTACTCAGTACCCCACTATTTTACACTATCATCATCATCATGTCATGCTGCTAGCTAGGATTTCCGACCTTCTCTCGCCACTTGTCTCTATCGTCCATTGCTCCTGAAAGGTCTTCCTGGCTACATCTTGTATCGGTACAGAGCTGGCACATAGTCTGGTGGCTTTACAGTACTGACTGTTATTAAATGGTCGCCCACTATATAACTGTATAGGCTCATTGTTGCTTAACTTCACTGATCTGACAGGGAGCAGTAATTTTGACTAAATCACTGTAATGATTTTGTTTTGTGGATTTTATATTAATATATACTTGTTCAGTTTTTTTGTTGTTGTTGTTGTTATTTTTTTTACAATAATATTAAAATACTTACATGGTATAAAATTACTCATTAATACTCAGCAATAAAAGAACCACTGAACTAGAATATTTTGATAAATGAATTTCTATGAAGAAACATACAAATCAAACTTCATAAAAACTGACTCTACAGTATCAATTAACTACACCTGTTATATTACCAAAGCAGTCATGTACTTTAATGCAAGTATACCAATTTTTTTGGTATCTGTTTCTAAAGACTTATTGTGTTAACTATTTTTCTGGCCCAACTTGAACAAATGCTGTTTTTGAAAAATGTCAGTGTTGAAATCATATATGACATGCTAAATCCAAATGGATGCATAATTATTTATCCAATATTTCATTGTCTCTCTAGAATGTATTTTATAGGGAAAAATTTTAGCTTTCAAAAGTGTAGTACAAATGTTATCAACATAGGAAATGGTCTTAGTGAGACAAGTTCAAATCCTAAATGAGGTTGTTAACTATTTACCCATAGCTAAGGGATGAAGAGATGAGTATGAAGTGAAATATTAAGACTGCTCTTTTACATTGATGTGGAGAAAGTAAACTCTGAATTTAAACCATTTGATTAAAAATTGACTTTGTGTTGTATCCTACCTTTGAAAGAATTGGGTAAATAAGCTACAAAAAGGAATTGTTCTACTCTATATTTTTTTAATGTTTGCATCTATTCTTGAAATTTATTGAGCAATCTGATGTAAAGTATTAACATTACTCTGGAACCCTAAAATGCAGTAAAAAATATTCTTATTGAAACATGACTTTTTTATGGCACTTTATTGCTGATTATTTAAATCTTATTTACAACTGATTATCTTTCTGGTAACATTTTGATTATGTCCTTTGATCATTTTCAGATGCTGAATTTTATTTTCCTATAACAATATTAAATTGATTTCTCTATGTAATTTAAATCTATTGATTCTAGTTTACTCATGATTCTGCAAAATTTGGTTAAAAATATCAATTTTAAAGTACAAAGATTACTACTTTTTTTTTTTCTCCTACTGTGTCAACTTTCCGATTATTTGCTGTAAAAACAGATCTACTATTCACTTTCTCAATTTACAAATTAATTCTAAGACTAATGTAATTGTGTTATAAAAATGAGTCAGTAAAATTGATATTTTAAGTCCTTAACATGTAAATTTTTGAATATTTTAAAAATATATTTTCCAATTTTTGGCATGATCCCATGAATTATAAAAAAATTCATTATGGGTTTAGTGTTGGGCATTCAGTAAGGAAGCCAACTTGTTAACTATTATTCCACAGCAAGTTCCATTTACTCTTGTAAATAGTGTGTTCAAGGGAAGTAACTTCACCAAGACATTTTGACAGCACAAATTCTCTTGACTCTCTGGCCCAGTTGGCTGGGGCTGCAGAATACACTGCTGCATCTCTGCAGATATATAAGACTCCCACCCAACGAGTGTCCCAGATATGGCACTAAACAATCTGATGGTGAGGTTTCAGTAATGCTGGAGCTTTGAGGAATGCTGAGTACCTCTTTATTACTATTGCTCCCAGGTCCACTGTGGCCCAGAGTGGTAGCACCTGATAGGGTCCTATCTATGGGTCAAATAGAATAAAAACTGAATTGTTTGAAATAGAACTGTTTTGACATTTTAACTTTTTGTAAACAAAAACTATACTTATACTAAACTGAATTGTTCAAAATTTAATTTGGTGTTAAATGACCCCAAAAGAGTTGATACCCCATAAAACAACCAACCAATCCCTTGACTCTCTCTCTCTCTCTCTTATCCATCACTCTTAGCAAGTTCTTTAGATGGTATCTAGTGTTTGAAAAGAGCTGATGAATGTAAGTTTCTGCTGGTTAGCCTGCACTGGTGTATCCATGTGTAGTAGTTCATAGGAGAATGCCACTTATGAGTTTGTCCTTATTTTTTTAGCAGTGCCCAGCATATCTTATTCATCTTTCTTGGATGATTTGTGAGATGAGATGTAAATGGCCCCCAAACTGTTGTTTAGTTGGGTGCTCCTTCTAGCATTTGTTCAAAAAAGCAGGCAACATCTTTCTATAGTTCCAATCTAGCTTTTTCTCCAAGCATTTTCTTAAAATCTAAATGGTGCTGCTATACAGTTGTACTGATACAGCTACAGATTGGAAAAATTCCCATTTCCATATGATCATTAACCAGTCAATAACAGTACATGCTTTACCTATGTTGTTATTGCTTCCAGTAGATGAGATATTGCTACCAAGTTATATGAATTGGTTTAATTTCAGAGGCTTGCCCTTTAATGGGGAGTTTTATGTTATTGGTAACAGAAAAAAATATATAAATACACAGTATTTTTTTCATTCTACCATCTGTAATTGTACTTCCCTTTTTTTTTTCTTTTTTAACATCACATGTTCTTATGACTTATAAGGGAGGAATTTTTATATGTGTATGTGTAACTTAAGAAAATAAACTCTTTTATTACCACCAAACAGTCATTATTCCCATATTTAAGATATTTTTAATTGTATATGCTGAATTAAAATTTTTCTTTTCTTTAAGAATTTAAGAATAGCTAATTTGAAGACAATATTACCAGTTAGGTGTACATTTCATTTGCTAAGTTTGACATTTAAGAAGCTCATAAACTTGCTAAATTTTCTTTGAATTTGCAACAAAAAAAATGTATT
This sequence comes from Sepioteuthis lessoniana, assembly GCA_963585895.1. NCBI lineage: Eukaryota > Metazoa > Mollusca > Cephalopoda > Myopsida > Loliginidae > Sepioteuthis > Sepioteuthis lessoniana. Next base: position 2,450 of record CAUZXS010002360.1, on the reverse strand, counting down.
TAAATCAATCTATGTATTGATGTAAGGAAATAAATCTGTTGTAACCAATAACATTAATGTCATAGAAAATGGATTCAGCAACCCAAGTTCAAATCCTGAACAAAGCTGGCTGCATTTCACATAGTGCTTATAATCTTAGGAAATGTATAAATTCAACTATTCTCCCTCCAGTTATATTTAAATAGTAGGGCAGACTGGGTTCTTTAACCTTGGTATGACAATTATTCTAGAAGGAAAAATACTCTGAATTCAACAACCCAGTCGGTTAGGTCTGTAGAATACACTGATTTCATCTCAGCAAAGGGATAAGACCCCCCTCCCAACGAGTGTCCTAAATATAACACTAAACCATCTGATGGTGAGGCTTCAGTCCTGGAGCTTTAAGGACTGTGGAGTACCCTTTTATTGCCATTGCTCTAACCCTGTGTGGTAGCACCTGATAGGGTTCTATCTATGGATCAAATAGAACTGTTTAAAATTTACACTGTGGGCAAACAAATGACTGATGTTTAATTGAATCGTTAGTGATATATAGCAATATTGGAACTATTTAACTCTGTTCAAATGAATGATTAATGTTGAATAGAATTATTGGTGCTAAAAAGCAATACTTGACACTCTATAACTGTTGGCTTAAATTGAATTATTGGTATTACATAGCAATACTTGGAGCCATTTGACTGTGTGCAAATGAATGAATAGTGTTGAATAGAATTAGTGTTAAAAAGCAATACTTGTAACCATTTCATTGTCTGAAAACAAATGATTAATATTGAATTGGATTATTTGTTTAATAGAAATACTTGAAACCATTTAACTGTATGCAAAAAAATGAACTCATTTAAAAATGTCATTAACAAAATGTGTTTACAAATCATATATATTTAATATATATGTATAAACAAGACTGGCATTAAATAACCTACAATGTTTGATATGCCATAAAACCCAACCAAACCAAACCAAATATCAATTCAAACCAATTGTAGACCTGGAAAGGGATGGGCTTCACCAGATTATTCCTGCTTAAGATATGCTACATGAGTTATGCCCCAACAACCAAACCAATCAGAGAGAGAAACAAGGACCGAATACTAAACTTTAATAAGGTTATTAAATGTATATAACACCTCCCAACTTTCAATGATGAAATTCCAGAAAAAAACATTAGTTGTATATAATACACATTCATTTTTGGAATTTTTAGCAGTTAAATTCAACATTTTGTTCAACTTTCTAGCTAATTTGTATCAACTAAAAATAGGAATTTACATAGTTTATATAATGTTTCAAAAGACAAAATCTTCAATGTATTTTGGATAAAGAGCACATAATAAACAAGTACACATTGCAATAGCTATTTCTCTGGAGCAGTATAAAACAGAAGTGTTTGTTAAACATTAGTTAGTTTGGACCATAGATATAACTAATTTTTATTATGTCTTAAATATGGTGACCCCAGTGGTTGGGAGAAAAAGTTAGTATTTAATTTTTTTGTATTATACACACCTTTAACTTTTGGGCTGAAAAATCTCGGAATGTATTTTGTAGATAAATAATTATTGTAAACATTTTTAAAATATATGTTTTGTTTTTTTTCTTTCTATCACTTTGGAAAAGTAGATTGAGCTGTAAGATTTACTGAGTTATTAATGATGTGGTGTAATAATTAACAAGTTACTGGATGTCCTATATTTCTTTTTGCCAAACTAATCTAAGTGTAGTAAATGACTAATTTATTAATTCTTCATGATTGCTCAATAGTTGATGTTCAGAAACACAACAAATTTTGAATGCATTTGTATCTAAAAATTAAAAACACATACTTTTACAAAACTACATCCCACCAAAAAAAAACGTCTATTTCTTCTTTTTCCTTGCTATATTGCTTTGTATTTGCTTGCTTAAGTGCTTTTTGATAGGTTGTGTCATTTGTTTCTCCAAACATGCATGGTGGTTTCTTATACAAAGGTTGATTCATAAGTAAGGTCTCCAATTCTATGAAACAAATCATAAATCAGGTAGAATAATCAAAGCACTATCAAAATGAAGTGAATTTATTTCCTATTTATTCTTGATCCATATGTGTAAAGTAACTTCAACTTCAACATTGGACAACCTGGTTAGCAGTGCTTAGAATATCTTGACTGTATTCCTTGCTGAGAGGTAACACACTTCTGTTCGAAAAAGGAGTATGCTGGGTATGACACTAGACTGCATCTGATGGTGAGGCTTTATTTCTGGAGATCTGGGTAGTGTAGTGTACCTTTTCATTGCAATTATTCCCAGGTCAACTTTGTGCCAGTTAAAGTCCTATCTATGTCTCAAATTGATTGGTTTAAAAATTATTTGTATTCCATGGGACTATGTGCAAAAAACAAAAGAACATCTTAAACAACTGCACAAAAAATGTAAATATGAATATACAATGAAGATAGGTATAAAATACC
>CAUZXS010002359.1:0-55957 GCA_963585895.1 Sepioteuthis lessoniana | reverse complement strand
CAACAGTTGCATGCAAATCTGCTAATCTGTGTTATATGCTAACAAAATATTGCAAAACGTTTGACTTGCTTTCATATAAAGTCAAAATATACATTGGATTCACTCATACTGTTGGCTCTAGCTACAAAGTTTGTGTGTGTACTTTATCATTTTTTTTTTTTTTTTTTTGCATTTTAGAAGTCATAGAAAATGGATAATTGTTATTTTGACAGGTCTTACTTTTTACCGAATTCTTACAAGATAGAATTGCCATTATCTTATTACCTTGGCTGTTTTGGTCTCTTGTCACAAAGTGTGTTAATCTAAGTTCATTTTTGTTGATTTTTCTATGCACTCAATGATACAACCACCTACTGTTCATATTATAATGACAACTGGAAATAAGTTTGTTGTACTCCATCTACCCATCACTAACTGAATAGATAATCAAGTTGTTATGATCCAGTTGTACTAGTGCATTTATACTTTGTTCCTACCAGATAGACGAACAGAAAATAGACTCACCTATGTAATGTCTTTGCTGAAAATGAGCTGAGTTGACAGTAGATTTTATACCTTAAGAAAATATTTTTAACCATTATTATGAGCTATATACCTGATAACAGCTGCAGAATGGTTTTTTTGAAGCATTGTCACAACATCAAAAGCAGCATAATGTATGAGTTTAATAGTAAAAAAAAAGAAAACTCTTGGAAAAATAAAGACACCTAACGTGTGTGTGAGAGAGTACAATTATATAAGAGGTATTCAAAAAATATATTAAGACTGAAACTGTATTTACCAAGACAAATGAACAATGAAATGTTGATTTTCTTCAAAATTGTCTCCTTGGCATTCAATATACCAGTGAGATTTCTATTGGTTGAAGTACATCTGAAACTTTTTAAATATATGAACTTGCTCTATTGTATTTCTTTTAATGTTCTCTATATCCTCATATTTTATCTTTCAGATAAATTTTCAGTTTAGGGAATAAGTAAAAGTTATATAGTGACTAGATTCAACAAAGAGGTTACTCTAATTGCACAATTTTGTTTTTGTTTAAAAGGAATTTAGACCAATTCATCTGGACATCATTACTTTAAGTTGCTCAGCTGTTTACACGTCTTTGTTTTAATTTTGACATTTAAAAGAAAAAGTTCAGATTTACGCTTCATCACAGATTTTTTGAGCACACTAAGAAGCATGTATTCCTAATGCTTTCTTACCCAATAAAAATAATTCTATTAAAAATTAAGAATATCTTTATTTTGGTAAAATGGCTGGCCTATCTATCAAAACTCTTCTCATTCCCTAAATGATACCTTCATTGGAAAAATAAACTCTAAAAAAAAGTTTGTGCTTTTAACCTGGACTATATAGGTAGGTAAAAAATTATTTTAAACACTGATAGTTTATTTATTGTTTTTTGTTTTTTTTTATCAAGTTTTTCTTATTAATGAGTAAGATGAAAAAATAAGGATCAAAACTTTAAATATTTTTTATACAGTCTTGATAAATATTTGCATGACTTCCCACACGCCAGTAGAAAAAACTTAAAAAAACAAAATGAATAGACAATCCTTATTTGTAATTTTTTAATAAAATGCTTGAGCACACATCTAATGTAATGTGTGTGTGTGTGTGTGTATATACTTTTATTTTTTCTAAACATGAATAATGAATAATAATCAGCAAAGTGTGGCAGTTAAAAATAAGTAGAAATGAAATATTTAGAGATGTAAATTTCTTTTACAACAAATGAACATAAAATTTCTTACCCACTTGTCTATGGACACATATGAATGCATATACACCTTAATGTGATTATTGTATTGAGTGAAAGACTTTTAAAAAGTAGATAATCAATTCTTAAAGAAAACTTTATTTGGGTCATATTTATATATTTTTGGTTTAATTTTTTTCTTTTTAATCTTTTGAACAAATGAAAATAGTGAAAGAAACAAAAAATAAAATAAACAATTTAAATTATAGAAACAGCTAAACAAAATGCTATATTCACAATGTTTCAGATGATATGTCCTCTGGCCTTCTTCTGGTGTTTGTTGAACTTAGGAGCCTACACAGAACTTCAAACCACATCCTTTATTTAATCCACTGGGGTTACTTGTTCTGATTCTGTTAACCATATCTGGGTATAACCAACACCTATAACCATTATGTTATGTGTCCTGCTGGACACATTGCATAACAGTTATAGGCATTCCCTTAGCTTCTAAAGAGACAATCATCTGAAGGTTGCAGGTTCAACCTTGACTGCAGTATCAATACAGGAATACTTAGCACTTATACCTGGTTATAGTTAATGGAATCAGAACAAGCAACTCCCGCCCCGTGGATTAAATAAAGGACGTGGTTCGAAATTCTGTATAGGCTCCTTAGTTCGACAAACACCTGAAGAAGACCAGAGCACATATCAGCCAAAACATTGTGAATATATAACAATAAAGATGAAGACAATAGTCCACAAAACCTGAATGATAAAAATCATCAAGGTTCTTCTCAGAAATTCAGACAACTAAACAAAATTGAGTTGTTTTTAAAAGGTAAGATATTAAAATTACATTGATGAAAAACAGTTTACACTGAAAATTGAATGATTCAAGAGGAAAACCCCACTTCTCACCCATACTGAACTGTCACTTTATTTTTATTTCATCATTTTGTTTGTCTATTCTGTATTTTCTTAATACAAAATACCATATATCTTTTTCTGAACATTTTTCCTTACAAAATAGGGATTCAAATTAATTTTACATTCTCTTTAAATACATTGGATATATATTGTATTTATTTTATGCTTAGAATTTGGCACATGTAATCTAATATCTTTTTCTCTAACGGATATATACTTACACATTAGTGATTTTGATTTGGAATCAGTCTATTATAACATGGTAGATCTGTAAATTTGCTCCTCTGTATTTTTTTTTTTAAATCAAGTGTAAAAATTATCAGAATGTCTTCAGACAAATATTTGTAGCTGCAAAAACTAACACTTTATTTTTAATTCAAATAAGTCATTTTATGTCTACAATTTTAATTGTGTAAAGAAATAAGAAGTAAAAAAAACTGCATCAGTTTGGCTAGTATTACCTAATCTCTTTCACAGGTAGATATTTTCAATCCTTGTCGAGTGGTTGAGTTATTTTCCGAAAATTTACAAAATGGAGTGTATGTTCAAACTCATCAATTAATAATATATTAAAACCAAACAAAACAAAATTTAATCAGCAATTGTGTACCCTAGTATAATCGTTTGAAAACAATATAACACTCACTTTTAATTACAATATCTTTCAAGACAAACTTTACCCATCCTAGGGCCTCCTAGTGATGTTTCTATAACATTAAATTCATCATGGAGCTACTAATAGGGAAACACTTTACATTGAGCTAATGCAAAAAACTACTCTCTGCTTGTATAATGTTGGTGACAAACATTTGATATATTCAATTTAAACCTTTTTCTTGTTTTTAGTTTGAGATTAACATTAAATTAAATGAACCATCATAATTTAGCTGAAAAATTTTTTTTTCTTACAATGTTTGATGTGCTCTGATGAAAAAATATCTTCATTTCTTTCAGAAATTTTTTATTTGCAAGAAAAAATTAAGTCTTAATGTGCTTTATGTGAAGTAGTTTTAAAGTCAGGGTTCAATTTATAATAAATGTATAAGGCTTACCTGTCCCCTAACTTTGTGTTCATATTTTTGACTACTCCTGTTCAATTTACAATGAAATAGCAAAATTGCAATGGTTCACAGTAGAAATCAGTTCACAATACAAATTGGTTTTCATGGGTGGTTAACACCTATGAAAACTGATTTGTATTTTGCTTTAAAATTAATCTTTTTAATTTATGTATTTTTTTTTTTTTTCCACAATGAAAAATTAAACCTTTCTCTTTATCTATTTTTCTCAGTTCTTTTGCTTTGGTCATTATAAAAGTTTCCACTATCCATAATAAAAAAGATATTTTATTCATATAGACTCATAACATCATTATTCCATCTCCAGCTAAAAATAATTATTTATAATCAGAGGATAACTTTCAGCGAAACCATTTATTCTATGATAAAAGAATTTCTCTATTTCGATTTAATGAACTCTTTGAAAAATGTTTTGGTATTGTGAACTTGTTGAGACCTCTGACCAAACAAGTAGCATTGCATGAAGTGAAACATATGCTCCTTGTGAAAGAACTTCCAATGTTAACTTCTTTATTTGCTGTGTTTTATTTGCAACATAATGATGTGCATTATCATGCAGCAAAATCCACAGCCAGCCTCATTCCTCAGAAGAAAAAAAATCTTTCCTTTTCCAATGTCTCCTTAAAAAAAAACAATTGCTCACTGTAGCATTATGCAATAATTTTTTTTTCTGTTAGTACATTTCATGTAGGTTGAAATATTGAAAGCTGTTTTGGATTAAGCTTGAATTTTCTTCATTTTAGATTCTTCTAATACTCCCATATCGTATGATTTTCTGAGACCTGAATTTTAGCCATATATTAAGGGGGTTGCATTGTATGTGAGATTAGATAAAATTCAAACATACAGTATTTACACACACAAAGTTTGTATCTCACATTTAGTGCAACCCTCTAATATTAGGCTAAAATTTTGGTCTTAGAATGTCATGTATGTATGCATATGTGATTAATCTCTTCTTTTTTTTTTTTCTTTTTAAAATCACATTTGAATAACTTGTTTCAAGATTTTTCATTTCTCCTACTGGGCCAGAAGAGAAAGACAAGTGTTTAAAAGTTGATTAACATTCTCTTTTTTTTTTTTCAACCCATTTTTCTAACTCCTGAATATTTTGGAGGGGGATTGTTTTCACTTGCAATAAAGAGCTGAGCAAATTTTTAATATGCCACTAACAGTGTGCAAAAAGATGATACTGAGAACTTAGGCATCAAGCAAATATACAATGGTCTGTTTCCATTGTATTTGTTTCAATTGGTGCTTCAGTGGTTATTAGACTTTGTGTTAATACCATGGGATATGCAATCATTGTTAGTACCTTTGACTATTCAAACACACAGTAATGAAAAATATTTTATAGTTATGAAATTTTTACATCTTTATTTAATGCTCTCAACAAATTCAACTTATTACTGATCATATTATCTTACATGTGGATCTTTTTTTTAGTTACAAACTATGTTCTATGAAAAAAAAATGTGCATGAGTATAGAGATATATATACTAAGAGTGTGTGTGTGTATGTATGTATGTATGTATATATATATATATATATATATATATATACACACACACACACATGGTGCATTCAATAAGTTTCCAGACTTTTTTGTACAGGCATTTAAAATTGTCATAGACTCTTGAAAATTCAGTATGTTATTGCTATACATCTTTGGAGATGACTGACAAATTTTTATGATTTCAGGTTCAAATGAACAGCTACAGCAGCAATTGGAATACTCCCTACTTAGGCCTGATTGTCACAGCTGGTGATTTTCTGCACTGCCAAGAAAAGATGGCAAATTCACAGAACAACCATTGGCTTGCTCTGTCCCCACAAGATGTACTTATGATGATGAAAACTAAACACCCGTCTCACATCATGATATTTGGGATGGTCATGAGTGATGGTGACATACCTCCGTTTATCTTCTCACAAAGCCTCAGACCCTACATGGAGGACTACATCAAGTACCTGGAGGAGGTAATGCTGCAATGCATCAAGAGGTTTGCTGTTAGAAAACCCTCCATCTAGCAACAGGACTCTGGCAACCTACACACGCAGAAGAAGCCAGTCTTGGCTGTCAGAAAATTCTGCAACCACATCTCTCCTAGTATTTGGCTGCTTAACTCACCAGATTTTGATCCCCTTGATTATCATGTGTGTGGTACAGTTAAGTGAGAGACCAGCAAAGCTTCATGCAACACTAAAGATGAAGTGAGGCAAGGATAATAGCCACATTCAGCAATTTAAAAAAGAAGACTGTTGGAAAGGTTTGCACAGAATTCCAAAGTTGTCTGAATGTCAGGGTTTAAGCCAATAGCATTTTTTTAATGAATTTATAGCATTTCAAGATATTTTATGTAATTTTGGTAAACATATTTGATAAAGTGTGATGTCGGTATTATTTTTATTTTTGTGTAATTTAGATGATAATTTACCTATTGCACATTGTATATTCAAAGTGAAATGTAGAAGTCAAAACAATTCTTTAATAAATGATTAATTTTATTGATTGTTCAAAACTAAAAGGCAATTTTATTATATATATATATATATATATATATATATACTTCCATCTTACACATACTAATATATATATATTTTGCTGGGTTGCTTATCCTCCCTCCTCAGTCATTACAACAGACTACTTAGAAAGGGTGAACCAGCAGTCATGGCCCATATCAGAAAATGGGTTAAGTTGTCTAGACAACATCCCTTTCCCACGACCCCTGTCTGTTGCACGTGAAGAGCAACCGACATTATAGTTTGAAAATAGAAGCTGCTAATTAGCTGAAAGATGGCATATGTCAAGGACGACTTTTTCGTGCGCCAGAAATACAAATCTGATGAAAATTCGGTTGATGAAAATCCTTTGAAAAGGATAGTTAGTGAGGATCCTTTGGAGAGAATAGTTGATGAAAATCCTTTGGAAGAGAACCTATGAAGCAGCCAGCCAACTTATTAATTGCCATGTGGCTACACAAGATGAATGAGGCCTCATACAAAGAAAGAACCACATGAGGAGCCACATATTATTGGAACAGCAATAATAAAAGCAAAGAGGAAGAGACTTTTGGGATGTGTGAAAGAAAAGAACATTGTACTGCCTTTCTGTAGACCACAGAAAGAGAAAAGAAAAGATAGACATTTGGCTGTGAATCCTATTGTCTCCTGGTGAGACAATGAACTGAATTAGTGAACAACTGAACTGAGATAAGTAAAGACAATTAAAAATCACTCTTTTTGCTTCTACTGTTCTGTTTATCCTGCATATACCCAAGATGCTAATATACATAATCACACACACAATTCCATACCTAAACAATTGATTGCTTTGTTTTGTGTTATCCTCTTTTGTTATTCTATAGTTGATTCATTGTTGGCAAATAAATCATGTTATATTGTTCCACTGTGTTGTTGTCATTTCATCACTTTAAGGGTTTCTGCCTCATTTTCATTTTCAATATGTCATGAGCAGATCTCGGCGAGATATAAAGGAATATTTTATATGAAAGATATATTTGTGTGTTCTGACATCATCTCAGCTCATAATAATATATCTCAAGTGTTGTTCTTTATGTTGCTTTTATGCTTAGCATATGTTTCATTTATACAAATTATAATGAAGTAGAAGGCCTTCATTTTTATTTTTTTTATTTATTTATTTATTTTATTTTCATTTTTTTTTTTTTTTTTAAGTAAATTTACTGATAAGTTCATTTCCAGTAATTCTCATGTCATCCAGTCAAATTCATTCTCAGCCACCCATATAACACATGAGATTCAATATTTTACATATTGAAATAGGCTTTTCTCTCATGAATTCTTTCCCTGCTAAACAAAGAAATTCACATAGGCTTGACTCATACATTTCTCTATCATGTTAATGTATGCCATTTACTTTAATTTTTTTCACTCTTCAACAATGTTCCCTATGTTAATATCATCTCTGGAAGAGTATTATAAACTCAGTGACATATCTATGGTATGGAAGGTAGGGCATGTGCCAAAGGTATCACTGAGATGTGATGGCAGCATCTTTCCCAATCTTTGCATTCCTATTCAGATAATGCTAACCATGATGCTAATCCATCCATCATACCCAATATATACACAAAGTATGCACTATATATAGTATATCCAGGACTTGAGTAAGCACCTGGGCTAATAGAATTTGGGGACCCTTCATTACATTTGTTTGCTCCCATACTTTGCATCTTGTTTTGCACCTATCACATATCTGTGTTCAAGGATGTATAAAATTGAGCAAGCTTGACAAGATTTTGCAAAAGTAAAAACAGGTACATCAAAAATCTATATGTATATAAAAAGAGGGATTCAAATACTTTAAATTGTTTAGAATTAGTTCAAAGGAGCCCCATTAAATCTGAAAATAAACAAATCTCTTCATTATATTTTTTGTTTGTTTTATCAGCAATCCAAGACTTGAGGACCCTTGAAGACCTCTCTCAAACCTTTGGGCCCTGAGCTGCAACCCATACTACTAGCCCATATGTAAATCCCCTACTGAATATATCTAAAAAAAAAAATAGATATTTATGTATGCATATGTAGAAAATTATAAGTTGTTATCTGACTTTTGTTTTGTTGTTGTCGTCGGACTTTATTATTTGCCTTTCTGTCTTGTTTTTTTTTTCTGTTTTCAGGGGTTCTACCTGTTTTAATTTTTGTGGTGTCATCTTGTTATATTTGTGTTATTTCTTTTGTTTAAAATTTCTGTATTTTTTTCAGTCAAACAGTAGAACCCCCCTCCATACTAGCTACAGGTGGAGGTTCAATTTTACCCTCCTGGCTGCTAATTTTACCACAGCCATGGAGGGGGCATCAACAACCCCTATTACTACGACTCCAACAAGCGACCAGACAACCCCAAGCCTAATAGGGGCAAATTGGCCTTCGCTGGCGATCCCCGCCAAAACGCAAGACTCCAGAGAAAGTCAAGAAAGCCCAATACAGCCGGCCCAAAAAAGCTCCACAGCCTGGAAGGGCCAGCAGAGAGGACCGGAAGATTACAAAAGGGACCGGGTGGGCAGTTACACCAAATACTTTAAAGGCAATGAGATACTGCCCATCCCGGAGATCGTTGAAAGAATAACACCAAGAGTCCTCTTGCTGGTCGTTTCCGACCTAAAAACTAAAAACCTTGTGGGGCTCAACAAAGACACATTTGAGGAGCTGTTGAGGAAGGCAGGCATCCCATGTCAGTACTTCTGTCGGAAAAGTTTTGCGACATGGAATGTCCTGCTTCCTACCAAACAGCAAGCCGAAAAGGCAGTGGCGAACGACGTTGTGACAAAGCACTTCAGGCTACAGGCGGAGTACAAGGTCACCCGTAGGCTCCACGTCACCATATGTAACGTCCCGGCCAACATCACTGGGGAGGTTTTGGCGGCCTACTTAAGTGCCTATGGTCAAGTAGAAGAATTTAACCTCCTCAGATCCCCGGCCGGGACAGCCTACGGGGATTATGCCTTCCGGCTGTGCCTGACAAGGGATGGCTTTAAAGCTATCCTTGAGACATTAATAAGCGGGGATCGGCAAATGATGGTGGTGGTGGAAGGAAGACGCCCCAGGTGCTGGGGGTGCAAACAAATTGGCCATATCGCCTAGTTTTGCCCCCAGAAACCTGAAAACAACAAAAAGGTGGCAGCCACAACAACAACAAAAGAAACAGTGGCCACCATCAACAAGCAAGCAGAGACCCAGGGCCCAGGTCAAGTCCAGCCCAAATCAAATAACCAGGAGGGCTGGACAGAAGTGACCCGAAAGAGGAAGGGGTCTCCTAAACAAGGGGGAAAAATTTCAACCTCATCCCCTCCTCAAAAACAAATTAAGGCCCCACCACCAGCAGCAGTAGTAGCAGCAGCAGCAGCACCAGAACCACCAGTAACACCGGCACCAGCAGCATCACCAAAAACATCGACAGCAACCCCCAAGACACCGGCCGCAGCAGTACCTCCAGCATCCCCCAAAAAGAACAAAAAGAAAACTAAATCAAACCAGCCAGAAGAGATGGAAACTAGTACAAACCTAAAGAGGAGAAGGGACACTGGGGAAGGGGCCGCCAAAAAAATATGCTCTGAACAACCCAAAGCAGGCCCCTCCTCTCAGCCACAAAAACAGCAACCTCCTTCACCTCCACCTCTGCCTCCACCACCTTTTCCCACTCAAATCCTACAACCCACACAACCCCTTCATCAAATTGTCACCCTCTCACCCCAGCAAGAACAATATTTAAAAAGATGTCACCAATCCTACCAAATCCCCCTCCCAAGGTCACAATCAGCTGACCGATCCCAACCCCTAAATTTAACGAGGACACCATCCCTTCCCTCACTAATCCCCTCAACAATATCGACACAGGAACTCTTTCCAGCCAGACATAAACAAGACCCTCCTGCTAGCATAAAAACAAATCGGCAGGAGGGTGAACAACAACTAACTATCCAACAGATCGAGCTGGAAGCAGTCGGTGACTTCCAGCTTCAAAAGGCACTAAAGCCGCTGCTGAACCTGGACAAAGTGAAAGACTCGAACGTTTCCAACCCAGCTAATTTCAGGAGTGCAACCCTGGTGACCACTTTTGTCCAGTCAGCTGGCGACCGTACCAAGGGCGTGTGGAAGTTCTTGAGTACGGTTTGTCAGACTGATACGGACATAAAGTTGGCGGAGTTGGAGCACTCCTCTCTGAAAAAATGTATTCCTTTCTGTTCAGGTAGGGTCCATATTTTGGTTCACCCGTCTCTTTATAGGTCCCTAAAGCTGTGGTTTCCGATAGATGTCGGCGGAATCACCAGGGACAACCGGGTTACAACTGAACTCGGCACCGGTTCCCTGCATCAGGCTGTCGGCATCCTCACCCCGAAGGATTTCCGGCCCGTAGTCGACACTGAGTAAGGTAAGTGGGACTGATGGCTCTAAACCTTGCCAGTTTGAATGTGAAGGAACTGAGGGATTCAAGCAAGTGCACGCGCTTGCTTGGTGAACTCAAGAACCTCTGTGCCGACTGTCGGGTGCTGGAAAGCAACTTTGATGTTTTCTCAGCATACAGCAGCCGCATCAGTGCTGGGGTCTCCTTGCTAGTTGGACGCAGCCTTGATGTTGACGTTGTTTTTGCAGGTGACAGGGGCCGGCTGGTTCTGGCCGATGTTGCCATGAAAAGTTTCAAGTTCTGTCTGGTTGCGGTTTATGCGTCCAATATCGCTGCAGAGAGGATTTCCTTTTTTCGTCGGTTGGTGCCGTTCCTGGACGATACGAAGCAGCTAGTCTTAATGGGTGATTGGAATGCGATCCTTGATCCCAAGATAGATAAGGTTGAGCGGGGTGCTAGTCAAGCGGAAAGGTGTGATAGCAGCCTTGTCGGCTTCATGACTCATCACAACCTCGTCGACAGGTTTCGTCTGGATCACCCAGGGCGGGAGATGTGGACAAGGCTAGATAGCTCTCCCTCTGCCAAAGTAGGTTCCTACTTGGACAGAGTGTTAGTTAGATGAGCTGACATTGATTTCGTTAGTTGTCCCACATTCCACTTGATAGCGTGGACTGACCATAAGCTTGTTAGGGTCAGTCTGCGGTTAGCTAATAGGCCTAGTCTAGCCAGCTACTGGAAGTTCAATACCTCCTTACTGGAGATACAGGACTTCCGGGACCGGCTAGAATCCCTAATTAAGCGGGCGTTAGTGGGGGCGGTTACCGGGAATAGGTGGTGGGTTTCTCTCAAATATAGGATTAGAGACTTCGCCACCAAGTACGGTCGACAGCTCAACCTAGATAAGGCCAAGGAGGCGAAATCTATAGAAGATAGACTTTACCGGGCGGTGGCTGGTGTAGAACTAGCTAGGAGGAACCTTGAGAGTAGCGAGCGCTACAAGGGATTCGTAGTTAGATCTAGGTTAAATAGAGTTCTCAACGAAGCTGTGAAATCGAACGCGACTGTGCGTGAAGAAGAAGTGCGAAAGTTCCCCGATTGGTACATCGCGTCTGTCAAGACCCCGGACGGGCAACTGCTGCAATCGAGTCATGAGATGCGTGATGCCTTTCGGGCGCACTTTCGGGATCGCTTTGCCCGCTGCCCTGATCTCCCGATCCGGGAGTTTCGTAGCTATCTTGCCGACTTCCCCTGCCTTGGGGTGGCTGAAGCGGCTAGCTGCGAGGGTGTGGTTACTGAATGCGAAGTCCGTGATGCGTTGAAGCAGGTCGGCCTCAACAAGTCACCGGGACTAGATGGTTTGCCCTACGAAATGTACTTGACAGATGTGTTCAACCATTGGTTCACTCAGGGAGCTATCCCTGGTTGCGTTACCAAGGGCGTGATCACATTGCTGAAGAAAGGTGGCCAGCATGTTGGGGAGGGTTTAGATGACTACAGGCCCGTAACTCTGCTTAACACAGAGTTAAAGATTTTGGCCCAGGTCTTGGCGAATCGTTTACAGCATGTCATCAGTGATCTGATCGGCCCCAAACAGACCTTGGCTGTGAAGGGAAGATCGATCCAGGACAATCTGCACTTGATTCGCGAGGTCCTAGAGGGGATAGAAGATGACACCAAAGCCACGCTGATCAGTTTAGATCAATCCAAAGCCTTCGATAGGGTTGACCATCGGTTCTTGGCGACTGTTTTGGAGACTCCCGGATTCAAACCAGAGTTCCGCAGATGGATTAGCATGATGTACCACAACCCTCAGGTAGTGGTGCAGGTGAACGGAAGGCATTCGGAGGTATTCGCGATCGAGCGTTCGGTCCGGCAGGGCTGCCCCCTGTCTCCTCTTCTCTATGTCTTCGCGTTGGAGTCCCTCCTGCGCAGGCTTAGGGATGAGGGGACAGGTCCGTCCCTACGCGGTGTCGCTTTTGCTGGCCCTCTTACGGCAAGGGTTTCCGCGTTCACTGATGACATACCAGTCTTTGTATCCCGCCGCCTGGATATAAAGACTGTGAAAGAGGCGGTTGTCGAGTACGAGCGGATCGCAGGAGCCAAGGTCACTTTTGACAAAAGCGAAGGTTTGCGGCTCGGTGCTTGGAGGGGTAGCAATACTCTTCCAGGGCCCATCCGCTGGAGTGACGGACCCGTCCGCATCCTCGGGGTGTGGTTCAGGCCCGACCTCTGACTGGAGCGAAATTGGTCAGAAGTACAAACCAAGGTGAATGCTCAGGTGGGAATCTGGCTTTCAAGGAAGTTGTCTTTAAAGGGCAGGGCGGAGGCATGCGCCACATACGTCTTCCTTCTGATCTTTTACCGATTGGCTATACTTCCTCTGCCTAAGGCACGTCTGTTGGCACTGCAACAATCCCTCTCCAGATTGCTCTGCAAGGCCGATGGTCCGTAGGCAGGTCTGTATCCAACGTACACGCAACGGGGTCTGGGTATGCCTGATCTGGAGAGCCACTGGCTTGCTGAAAGACTCACATACCTGGGCCGGTCCTTGATGGGGGACACAGTGTAGAGACAAAAGGCGAGTCGGACTTTTTCTCGCCTCCAGTCAGACTCAAAGGCTGAAGGTCGACGTAAGCCTTTGGGCGAAGCACTGTTTGTCCACGAGTACCGAAAGGCCCTTTGAAACCTTCTTGGGTACAGTGACCTTTCACAGTCTCGGAAAGAGCTATATCGGAAGTTAGTGGTGGGTTCCACTTCTGATCCTCTTAGCGAGCAGCGAGGCTGGACGGCGGAGGAGATCCGCTCTCACTGGAATTGGGCGCCAGGATTGAGCTTCTTGAACAACTCCAAGTTCTCGCTCACTTGGCAACTTGCACAGAATGCGTTACCCCTTCTCGGCTTGAACTACAAAGCGGGCCTGACAGACATGCCTGATTGTCCTCGCAATAGATTAGAAGAAACGGCTAAGCGTCGCCTTCTACTACTGCGAGCGAGTTCGCCCATTTTGGGATCACGTCGGGGAGTGGACGGCTCGCATCGAACCCAAGCAACTCATGCTGCTCATTGTTGGTTACGTCGTGGACAACGTTCTTCCTCCATTTCAGGGTGAGAAGCGTGTGGTATTTCTCGCGATCCTGGCTGTAGCTCGAATGGTGATTTGGACGACACGAAAGAAGGGATTGCATGACGATGCAAACTTTTCTCATCGTGATCTGGTTTTGTATTTAAGGCATTTGCTTAGGGTCAAAATCAGATGCGATAGAAAACGCTTGGATCGCATAACATTTAGCAGAAGGTGGGTGAATGCAGCCAGCCTGGTCGTAAGAAAGGGGGCAATGTTGGAGTCATCCTTCCCTCCTCTGCCGGCCCATGGCGTCTACGGTACGGGTCCTTCGGGACCCCACCCCCGGTAAGTAGACAAAGCTTTTTCCCCTTGAAGCCTAATTAGCGGTATGTTGCCAGTCATTGTCCCCGTCATCTAGTCGTTAGTTCTCAAGATCTTCCCCATTCCCATTATACCTCTACCCATATGCCAGCCCACTTTTATTGAACATCTTGAAAAATTCACATGTATATAAAAATCATATAACCTGCCTTCTTTTATTGTCCCATTCTGCGTCCAACCCTGTATTTCTTTACCCCACTAGAGTAGGACCCCAGACCCACCTAGGGTAGGTCCGGCTTGTTTTCGGTGTTTTCGGACACCGGAAAACAGTCAGCCTCCATTTTCGTAGATGGGAAGATGGGGGGGGCAACCAAACGGGGAATTTTTCCTTGTTTTTCGTATTGTACATATTTCGTGGTTTTTCTCCCATTCCCAGCATATAAATTCATTGTAAATAAATCATACATCACTTTCGGGGGTTTAAGTAGGTCTTTCTTCATAGAGCAAAAGTGGTATTTTGGTGGTAGCAGCGCGCATGGCGATGGAAGAATGGTTATATATTGTATTGTTGAATGGGTCGGCGAATGTGGCTAGCTAGGTTCCCCTTAGAAATTCTAGTTTAAAGCAAAGACCGCTCCTTCCCCTCCCCCCAAAACTCCTAGGTCTTGTGCCTTCATTATAATTATTATAATGAAATAAACGGAGAGCAGCAGCTGTAATAACACTGCGCTACTCCAGTAGTTGGGTCGCACTTCGGCCAGCGTGCTTGCTGTGGCACGGATCTGGCTGAGTGTATCTTGGCAGCTGGAGATTTCCTCTGACCTCAGGGGGCCGTACCCCAGGCTTTTAACCCCTTCAGGGGGTTGGGTTTATTGCCAGGCGCCCCTAATAAGGAGAATGCCGACGGGGCTGTAGGTATTTTTGGCGTTGCCGGACGTGTGTCGGCTTTGGCCCTGCGACCGGACCCACCTTAAAAACGGCCCTGTGCCACATTCATACATTGGTGGGACGTATGATAAATACAGAGAGAGCAGCACTGCGCTACTCTAGTTGTTGGATCACACTTCAGCCAGCCATGCTTGCTGCGGTATAGATCTGGCCGAGTGTGTCTCAGCAGCTGGAGATTTCCTCCAGCCTCAGGGGGCCATCCTCCAGGCTTTTACCCACTTCGGGGAGCAGGGTTTATTGCCTAGCGCCTGAGGTGCCAACGGGGCTGTAGGTATTTTTGGCCATGCTGGGTGTGTGTGGGCTCTGGCCCTGCACCCAGACCCACCAAAAAAAAGCCTTGTGCCACACTTGCACATTCAGTGGGGCATGCAACAAATACCAAGTACCAGCCGTAGTAAGCACCTTGCCTGTCTTCATGTACATTGAACCAAGGAGCCCCTCCTCAGAAACTTGGATACATTTGTGTAGCACCTCATATCTCCGTGTTGAGTTATTTATTTATTGGCCCAAAGTTTCAAATTGTATGCTCTTTTTTTATGTTAACATATTTGAATTAAGTTATGAATTTTATTCAGTAAAAATTTTATTTCATGCCAATATATTTTTTAATAACATTTTTTAGATCAGCTTGGAAAGTTCATCAATTCATAATTTTTACATTTTATCCTTTGATTTCAACCTAAACCATAAAGAAATTGCAAAAAAGGGGAAAATATAAATTCTGTATTTGTTTAGCAGATGAATACATAAAATTGTAATTTCAAAAATGTACATGTAGAGATATGCATTTAGAAAACAAGAGAAGTTAGCCAAAAATCATCAATTAGTGATGAAAATTTGAAGATTGCAGTGGAAATGATCCAAAACGAGTGAAATATCAGAAATTCAATTCATTGAATAGAACTATTTCAAATGATTTCAAATTGAATTGAGGACAAACAAAAAATCAAAAATACAAAGGCCAGTGATAATTTTTTTTTAGTTAGAAATAGAACCCATTTTTGTATCATTTCAACTCTTGATGAAAAATTATTTTGTTTTAAAGATCTGACAAATTGCTGGTTGGAGATGAAAAATTTTTTAAAAAATCAACCAAAATGCATTTACTGAATAATATTTGTTGAAATAGGAATGATTATATATCTACTAGCCTTTTTTCTTTCTTTTTTCAAGGTGTGTTTAATGTAATGGCTCTCCTTGTAGGAAATCAAAAAGGAGACATCTCTACACTAAATGGTAGTTCTCTGAAACTAGTGGACAAGTTCACCTACCTTGGAAGCGGTGTCTCATCAACCAAGACAGCAAAGGCATGGACAGCTATCGATAGATTATCGGTCATATGGAAGTCAGACCTGACCAATAAAATAAAACACAGTTTTTTCCAAGCAGCGGTTGTGTTGATACTGCTATATGGATGCACTACATGGGTGCTAACTAAACGTATGGAGCTAAAGCTTAACGGCAATTACACAAGAATGCTGCAAGCAATATTGAACAAGTCCTGGAGGCAGTACCCCACAAAGCACCTACCACCCATCACGAAAACTATCATGATGATATTTGGGCAGCATTCCTTCGTTAAGGCATATTTAATTGAACAATATAGAACTTTTTTGTCTACATATTTTTGTCTTTATCCTTTTAAGTTGCTCTATCAATTTTATGATATTCCTCCAGAATTGGTTGATAAACCTTCCATAATTAATTGGTTTCCAAGTACTTTTGACCTCGTCTTGGGCCATCATCAGGGGTGAGATGTATTGCAAAACCAATATAACCATTGCATGTATATTACTACTTTGTAAGAATTAAGCATTTATTTTTTATACTGGTGTATTGTTGTAGTGTTCGTTTTCAAATTTCATTCTATAAATAGCAGCAGCTAAAGACATTTAACTACATTAGCCCTGGTTTCAAAATTTATTCTATTGAGTTTTGGATGTTTGTTTCTAATGTGTTGGGCTTCGAGAATCTGTAGCCTTTATTTTGTTGTTCTAATATTGTGTTATTGGTAAGAATTTTTCAAAATTCAGTTGTAGAGCAGGAATGTTTTTTAGATGTTAGGCTATTGAACTTGTGTCAGAAAGATGCATGGTGAGTCATCTCAATTGGGTAGATGAAGTTAAACCAACATATATATCGTTGTTTTCAGAGATACAATCTCCTAAAAGACATTTAAATTGATATGTAACATCTGTTTTTGCAAAACTCCAGTCAAGGGGAGGAATTATTGTCAATAAATAAGTTGGAATTTTTAAATTTGTTTTAGTATATAAGTTTAATTTTTTTTATTAGGATCATAGGGGAGTATGTTTCTTTAATTCAATGTTTTTAAAATAATTTCTAATTTATCATTGTAGTGCATTTGGTTGTAGTAAAAATGTTAGATAAATGCTTGTTTATTGGGTGAAGTGTTGCAGTGTTTATTTTGTTGGCTAACATTTTTAATTATACATTTAATTTGTTCATCAAGAATATAGTCGGAGAACCCATTATTGATGAGAGTTTGTTTTATGTTTTTAATTTCTTTATGAAATATCATGTTGGAGGAGAAGATCAGTTTTGCATGGGATATTAGGCTTTAATAATTTCTTTTTTATATTGGAAGGGGCATTAACTTTTAAAGTTGAGGATACAGGAGTTGTTATTAGAGGGTTTTTTTTAAATAGAGATAGTGAAATTATTATTAGTAGTAGTAGTAATATCAATCAGAACATCTAAAAAGGAAATTTTATTGTTTTCTGTTCAGTTTGTTGGTAAAATTAAGAACTGAATTTTTTTTGGAAAGTGTCTTGTAGTATGTTTATTTCATTAGTGAGAATATCATCAACATACCTTAGGTATATTGAGGGAAATGGAATTGGTGACTTGAATTCAAATCCTGGATGAGGCAGTTTGCATTTCACTTCAAATTAATGCCCTTGAAAAAGGCATGAATCCATCTATTCTCCTCTCAGATAGGAATAAATAGAAGCACAGACTGGGTTCTTTGGCCTTGGTTAAGCAACCAGTCTAAGAGAAAACTCTGATTCAAACTAGCTGTGTTCTGATCTTGTTTCATATTCTACCTGTGGCAGAAAGGTTAGGTAAATACATATATCTACAAGCATTCTTCAAAGTGGCAAATCAACACAAATAGATGATTGCAGACCAGATTGAAATAATGCAGTTTACAATCAATAGTTCCCTATTTTGATGACACTTGCAGTCGTGTTGCAAAATGTTGTTAAACTGTTCAAATCTGGCAGCAGTTAAGGTTGGAGTATTTTCATAAAGAAGTCTGATAGTCATGCAACAAACAACCAAATGTAATAATGCAAAAAGATTTTGTAATGGTCACTAGTTTTCAGTTGAATGTAGAATAGAAGATTAGTCATACAAGGGAAAAGTTTCAAATTATCTAACCACTTTCAGCAGTATGGCTAGCAGTGTTCCACCCTATATTGAAGCATTAAACAACATACTCTTCTTTCCTCCCCTTCCTTTGAAATGCTTACTGATCACTTTATGCATTCCATAGTCAAAGCCACATCAGCATAACATGTTCTTAGTTAGTCACATCATTCGTGATATATACATTAAATCATGTTATAAGGGGACAAAAATAATTGTCTTCTTTTAGATTAGAGACATGGCTTTTGAAGATCCTTTTGTCTTGCCTTGACATTGAAATATAAGCTATGAATGCCCAAAGAAAATAAAGATTTTCACCATTTTTGTACCTCTTTTTACATTCTAATTGTTCATGAAACGACGTGTACACAGCCCTGTCAGCTAGGGTCATAGAATATACTAACTGCACTTCTGAAGAGGAGTAAGATCCTTCTAACAAGTTTCCTGGATATAATACTAAACTGCATCTGATGGTGAAGCTCTAGTCATGACGCTTTGGGAAATGTGGAATATCCCTTCATTGCCATTTCTCTTAGGTCTACTCTAACTTGTTAGGGTTCTATCTATGTTTTTTTTTCTTTACCATTTCATATCAACACAAAAAGACGTGTGGCTACTATAACAACTTTATTACAAATACTGTTTACTATTACAAGAAAAGGGGCATCTCAATGTATCTTCAACTAGCTGGTTAGATAACTCGGACTTCAACATTGCTGATTTCTTCTTGTAAAATCTGTAGTTCTATTTTTAAAAAATCTTTGAAAAGTTCATTCATGCGACAAGTCCCTTAAACTTACAGAAGAGGCCCCCACTTTTGTCAGGCAATCTGCAACCTGTTTTTTCCCTTTTATCCATACAGTTTGGATCTCCTTCTTTGCCCTGATTTCTTTCACTCTAGCCATATCAATTCTCAGATGTCAGTCACTTACCAGATTTGATGACTTTAAAATCTCTACCATAGGTGCATTGTCTGTTTTACAAAAGACTTTAAGCAGCCTGGGTAGTCTAAATGTCTCTTGCAGTATGGTAGCTATAATACACCAGCTTCAGCTGCTTCACTGAGTGCAAGAGTCTCTGCGGCTAATGGACTTTTTGTCACTTGGTCAAGTTTTTTTGATGACCAGCATATAGGAGCTATTCTGTTTATTGTACCACAAACAAAAATGATAAAACCACTTTGTGAAGATCCATCTTCCAAGGTAGCATAGGTTGCATCTGCATAGCGAACAATATTCATAAGTGAAGGTCTTTCCAGCTGAGGAAAGATTAAGGAATCTGTCCTTGATTTCAATTTTTGGGGTGCTTTGTTAGCCTCAAAGAGTAATTTCACTTTTGGAAACTTTCCAGTATTACTCATCCGACACACATCAAATCTTTTCTTCAAGGAATCAATATTTTGTTGAATCCTACTTCCATTTTTATTTTGTAAGGCTTTAAGGTGTTCAGTGCCATAGTTCATTTTTTTTTCAAATAGCTTGGCTTTGACCTAATCTGACTTTATAGTAGAGGATTTAAATAAGTTTTCTAAGTATGTATATAAGTACCAAGTGACTTTTAAAGATGATCATATGCTACATACACCTAATAGTATTGGAAGTGTCTTTTTATATGTCTGCTTGGAATGTTTTGACTGAAAATTTTTTGTGTGGGGTGGTGATGTCTTGTAGACAAATGGATTCTTATTTTTATTGAAGGCAGATGAGTAATCTCTCTCAGAACCTCTATTTTATCAAAAAAAATGTTGAAATATTTGTTAAAAACAATAATGAAGACTACAATTAAAAAAAAAAATGTGAAATCATCTAATGTAATCTGAATGAGTAAAAAAGAGCTAGACCCTCTCCAACAAGACAAGATCCGCCAAGTGTGTTTAAAACAAATTTTAAAAAGACATTTTCGAAAGGATGTATTGAGAAAGCTATGTGCTGAAAAGAAACAATTTCAAATGCAGTTTAATGCAGGCTAACAAAAGACTTAAACTCTAATCTTATAATGACAATATAGGGTTTGGGTCAACAAAAGCTGCTTTATAGGGTGGAACAAAAAACTGCCTGTCACTGAACCATTATATCCCCTTTTTGTAACACAATGTATAAAAACAACAAAGTGTAACAAATTAAATGAAACTTAAGCAAAAATAATGACAATTTTTTTTAGACACAATTCCCTTACATTTTTGTGGGAGTGGAAAACTGTTTAATAAAAGACACCTACACAAGAAACTAAATTTGATTTCATGGTGTGTATCTGTGTAGGTTTGTATGCTTAATTACCATATATGTATGTATACAATTTCAGTGTTATTAGAAAAAAAACTCCCTTTCTTTTTCAATTTTTCTTTTCTTTTTCTTTATTTTCTTTTTCTTTATTTACTAAAACTAGAAAAGTTAATTTTTAGAACTTGTCCTTTTGAACTCGCATTACTCTAAGGCATTTAGTAATTGATAATGACCAAAACTTGATATGAATAGTGTTGTGTTGTAGCTTGGCCCTTGTCAATACCACTACATTTAAATTTATATCATCTTGTCTACTCAAGATGGCACATGATTGGTTAATATCACTACACCTCCCGGAAACAAAGAGTTTTTACACACCTGGTTGACCTTTCATTTCTTCTTACTATGCAGAGGAAGAAATCTTCTTAACAGGGATCAGGACTGGATTTTGTCTCCACTAAAATCTTTGGGCTGTGGATTATGTTCTCCCTCTTCACTTTGCATGGACTCCTCTGTATCACTTTTTGCAAAGTTCTCTTCTTTCTTTCTGTCTTCTTCCTCCTCAATTCTGCTCCTTATCTGGTCTGTGCGTGCTAACACATTTGTTTCATTCTTGTTTATTAGGGTCGTGCTATGTCCTCTCTGAATAATGAAGTTGACCCTTTCAGGTGGTGCATCTTCATGTTTTTGTACCTCATTTTCTCATTTGTAGAGTTGGACATTTTGATGAGACTGAATACGTCTTCCCATCATTGCCAAAGGACTCTGTACATATCCTGCATTTGGAATGGTTCTTTAGCTCATGAGCAGTCCTGGTAAATAGCTATCTATATCGTCTCTTGCTTGATCAAATGCTTTTAATCCCATTTTAATGGTTTGTACCATTCGTTCCACCAACCCATTAGATTCAGGATGGTATGTGAGGATTTTATATAGCCTGTATCCTATTCTTTTAGCCAAGACAACAAACTCATAACAAAATTATGAGCACTCTGGGAACCCCATTCCTCAAAAAAAATTCACTCTTAATATTTGTTTTACAGTGCTCATTTTTTTTATCATTAACACAAACCACCTCTGGCTATGCAGAGAAGGAGTCTACTAAAATTAGTAATCAAATACCATTAACATATACAAGTTTTTATTTCAGTACATTTTGGGCATTTTTTTTAATGCATTTTAAACATCATATGAGTACTCCAGCCACCATGCTTCAAGTTTCAACCTCCTGAGATGTTTCTATTCCCCTATGAATATCACCATGTACACTTTTGATTATGTCTTTTTTTACTGTCTAAGGTGGCACTTTTAAGTCCCCATTGCATATTAAATTATTGTCTGTAGTTAATCTGTGTCTCATTTATATGGTCATTCTGCTCTTGAACAATTATTCAACCTATTTCTTTTGATTCTTTAATAAAAATTCTTTAATATGGGATCCTGTAAAGTTTCTAAGTGCTGAAAGGGTAATAAGTCATTTTCTACCCAGTGCAATATTTCATCTTACAAATTATTGTTCCTTTCTTATTGCTCATTATCAAGTTGCAACTGCAATAATGTGGGGTATTGTGCTCCCTTTTATGTATTCAATATCAAAATCATTAGCTTAATAGCCCTCCTTAAAATATGTGATGTTGTTACTTTTGGCGGTTCTTTTCAAGGGTTGAAAAAGAACTCCAATGGTTTATGATTTCATTTCAATAAAAAATTTTGGTGAAATAAACATTTTCTCACCCTCTCCATACTCCAGGCAATTGCTAAGGCTTTTTTTTCTATGTTTGAATAATTAGCTTCAGCGATGTTAATTTTCTAGATAAGTACATAAACAGATGGTCATCCTGTGGTAATATTGAAGACATAGTCAGTTTGCTTGCATCAGTAGTAGTCACAATTTCTTTTTCAGGGTCAAACACCTTTACAATAGGCTTGTTCATTAATGCCTTTTTTACACTGTTGAATGCAATATCTTGTTTTCTTTCTACTTGAATTCACTATTCTTTTTTCTTTTAATTTACATATGGTTATATCGATTTAGAGAACTTTGGAATATATCTACTGTAGAAATTTGTTAGTCCTAGAAAACTTTTTGACTTTTTTTTTTTTTTGTTCATGGATTATGAAATTTGCTCTATTTTCTTTAGTAAATTTTGATCTGGTGAAATACCTTCTTAAGATATCTTGAAGCTAAGAAAATTGATTGTCTCACAATTAAATTCACGTTTGTCCAGATTTATGCTTTGCCAGTTTTTTTTTTCAATTCTTTTAAAACTTTTTTTTGCTTTAGCAGTTCTTTGCATGATGCTCCCATACATATATCATCTTAATATATGATCATATTTTCCATTTTTCCTAACAAAATGTTCTCAAGTGGCTTTTGAAAAATAGCTGTTGCTGTTTTTATTCTGTAAGGCAAACAAGTCCATCTTAGCAAGGTGTATATGATAGTTACTTCCTTGAATTTTTTATCTGTCATTATTTGATTATATGCCAATTTCAAGTTGATTTTTGTGAAATATATGGTACCTACCAATTCATGTAGAATTGTTCCCATGTTAGGAGTGGAGTGTGAACCAGAGCAAACACCTACTTTAAAGTCCCCACAAATTCTCAGATCCCTGTCAGGCTTTTGTACTACAATGACCACAAGAATCAATGTATAATGATGTTATTTTCCTGTTTTCAAATATTCTTTCAGTGGCTATCAAGGTTCAGATGACATAGAATAATGAATTACAGTTGCTAACAAAATACTTTTATTTCTTTTGTGTATGCAGATATTTTCTGGATCAGTATGAGGTTTATTTAGTGCTTTTTGGTTTCAGATTGATTCTTGTTGAAATATACACATCCTTTTTACCCAAGCATTTATAGTTTTGAACCTGTTTCCACTCCATTTTCTGGGGGAACAATATAGAAACAAATTTGTCTTTGAGATCAGTTGTCAGTGTTCAAGTTTTAGTAAAAGTCAGGTTTGTGTGCTGATTTATTTATTTATTGTCCTGTGGAGAAGTATAAAAGCCAGGGCAGTTTCTCTCCAAGCAGGATTTTTCTTCTTTTTTTTTTTTTTTTTTTTTTTCCTTTGCATTTACCTTTGTGATGGTTAGTTATATTTGTCCTTGAAAACTTGGTCTCTGAAGGTCATTCCAGCAAGGTTTACTTCCTTTGAAGAGTCAATTTTATTGCTCAGCATATGAAGCACCTCATTATAGGTTGGCTGACAGGACCAAGTATTCTTTGCACCTGCTATGAATAAGTCAATTTTTGTGTGGTCCCCACTATAAAAAGGCTTTGTGCCAGACTTTGGCTTGGTGGGAGGTCAGATACATACAACTTTTTTTTACCTACAGGCAGGCCATCTGGTATTAGTGCTAGGTGGTTAGAATTGTCCTTAAACACTTGGCTTCAGGGATGCGTCCACACCCCCAG
Organism: Sepioteuthis lessoniana; assembly: GCA_963585895.1. NCBI lineage: Eukaryota > Metazoa > Mollusca > Cephalopoda > Myopsida > Loliginidae > Sepioteuthis > Sepioteuthis lessoniana. The sequence goes on along the minus strand of CAUZXS010002359.1, from coordinate 31,976 downwards.
TCTTTACCTGCTTTTCAGAGTTGGGTCTCTTGTTCAGTGTCTTAGGGACCCCATCAGGGGAATGCTGATGAGGGCCAAATGTTTTTTACACCTGCTGTGCATGGCTCTTGTTTCATGCACAGTCCCCACTATACAATGGCCTTGTGCTGTATTCTGGCTTGGTGGGAGGTCAGATACATACCCATATAACAACTTTTTCAGGCAGCTTGAAGAACCTTTACCACTCAATTTAAGACTTCTTTGAGTGTCAAAAAATTCAAGAATATTTTGTTTTGCAATGATCATTGGATGTTTTTAGTTATATTCCTAGCATTTCAAACTGATTACTCATTCATTATTGATCTAGCACTATGGTACTTAATTTCAACTTTCAAGTGACCCTAATATAAATTTGCACCTATGCTAGTTCTCTCTGGCAATTAACACAATTGCAAGACTGTGAACCTTGTTAGCCTATTTTATTATATACCCTTGTTTTTATTTATTTTATCTTTTTTTTTTTTTTCTTTTCAGGTGTTTACTTTAAAAGTGCACTTGGATGACTTGTATTTTTTTGTTTTGTTTTGTCTTCAAAACAGGTTCAAGTGAACAATTTTATAGTCTTTGGTACTTTGTAGTCTGAGTCATACTGCCACTGTTTGAGTATTCAGTTCAATAATAAAAATGAATTGTCAGTGAAATATGAAAAATGTTCAAGTCTTCTTTGTGAAACCACTCCAAATTCCGTTCAGTATTTCAATGAACACAGTTTTTCAAAAGAAAACATTCAATTCTTGTATGGCAAATTTATTCTTACAAAAGTTATTAAAATAGTCTAAGAAAAAGTTTGTTTTTTTTTGTTTTTTTTTTAAAGATCTTCCTAGTAACTGAGTGACACTTGTCTTGGGGCCCCTGATACACTCTCCTACCCCATCCACCCCAAAAAAACAATATAAAAACAGGAGATTTGATTATTTTCAGATTTAATATGGTGTCTCCTTTTAACTAATTTGAAACAATTTTGAAGTGTTTTATGTTTTACATAAAAAATGTATCATTTAAAGATTCATCCTTTTTTATAGATATGGGAGAGGAGATGAATATAGATAATGAAGTGGCCCCAAATTCTATTTATATCCTAAATCCAACTCTGCTGATGGAAGTTAATTTTTAGTTATTATAACTATTACCAATCCAAAACAAGGCATAGCAAAACAGAAACTAGCTTATTTTTTTAAATAAATGACATGCAGAGACAAATGAACAACTTTTTCTATACAGTTATTTCCGAGGAAAGTAGTAAAATGTTTAACCCTTTAGCAGGCAGTGACCTTTTCGTTTTTCAATTGCTCAATGCAATTGGTTGCTCATTGACTAATTTAATATTAATGTATAGAAATTTTGCTAGGAAGCCCCACTACGGTGTAGGATTGTGTAAAGGTTGTTTTTTTTTTTTCTTCAAAATATCATGAACAAAAGTGAGTGCTTTCTTGTTTTCATGCTATTGTACTATGACACACAATTGCTGATTAAATCACCATGTTTTGTTTTGTTTTATATATGATGATTTAACTTGTCCATACCCTCTATTTTGCAAATTTTCTGAAAATAATTTACCCAGTCTGTAATGATTTGAAAAAAATATTTGCATGTAAAAGGATTAGGATTGAACCACAACTTTATTTTATTTCATGGTTCTTTCATTCCTTCATAAATAGAGGCATTAATATCATTATGAACCCTTGTTACAATGGGAACTCAGGAGTCACAGGTTATCTAGTATACACAAAATATCTATTGTTTGTCATATGATCCCTGTTTATACACCATTCAATTCCAAATTCCTAGTTTAATTATTAAATATTTTGTGATCTAAACTACTCCTCATTATCATCACTTTAGGGATCATCAAAGTCTCTCTTTGATCTTCACCTCTTCGTATTTTTCATCATCCTCATCCACAATCTGAATTCTTGTCTGCATAATCTCTCTCTCTCTCTCTCTCTCAAGAGCATCTGACTCAGAGGATGGATGATGTATCCAACTGGGCAAATGGCCTTTAATGCCCCATCATTCAGCATCTTCTCTCAGATTATTGAATTTGGGCCTTTTAATTTATGCTTGGTCTTATAGCAAGTGACTCTGAAGTTAACTTAATGTACACTGTGGACAGACCTTGGTAGAGTATGGCATTTGCAATCTATTTTAAAGTTTAAGTTCATGACTTTGTCAGCAGCCACCAATTTTACAGCTTGACCTACACAGTCTCAACTGATTTCATCTGAACATGGCTACACATTAATGCACATGAAGGACCCCATCTCCTGTTGGAGTTCATCAGTCAAGAGCCACATTGTGTTAGACTGATTGAAAGCCTTATAGAATTTAAGGTTTTCTTGTAACTCCTTTAAAGGTATTCACTTAATGTAATGTAAAAGACATTGATACAGTCTTTCCCAGAAAAAAAATTAGTACTCCAGCTGGTTGCTGCAGTACATAGGATCTAGCAACACATCCAGTTAAGGCACATTAGATTGTAAAGCATGCCAGTGTTGGGATTAAGGTATGAGGGTGGGCTGTGAAAAGTTCATAGGATGGTATCATATCTGCTGTTGATAACTTTTTGACCAGTGGGATCCAAGCACTGCAACACCAATGGAAGAAGTACATGACCGCAAGGGGGACTATGTTGAAAACTAAATTTCATTTGGTCACATTCCATGAGAGTATCTAGATCAGCCTTTGAACTTTTCAGTCAACTGTTGTATATGGAGAGGTTGATCCTGTACAGGACAATATGTCTGATTACAAAGCACAGATCACAAAGGTCTGGGTTTGTAACAAGCAACAGTATAGCAACTAATATATGAACTCAATGCATGAATTTAACATTTTCAACTACAGTTCAGGCTACTTACTTTCTTTAGTTACCAAAAGCATCAAAGCAATGTTTTCCTCTTTTTCTCCATTATTCCTTTTTACTATTTTGCCTCTTTCTTAACCTTTTATCTATTATATCAAAAATAAGACTTGATGAAATAAAATTTATCATGAACCAGCAATAATTATTGAATTCATTCTTGGTACTATGTAAATTTTATATATATCATGAATTTCCAAAAAGTAAGATAGAAACAATTAGTAATCCAACAAATTCATTACTATACCAAGAAGACATTGTGCTTATGTTACCAACACTACTATGCTACTTTTTTTAAGTAATCACCATTAAGATTGATATACTTGTTTCATCAGTTCATGATTGCTTAAATACTCATCTTGAACTATGTGGTATCAAACAACTGTCATTTGCTTCAGAACCCAACAAGATGATATTTTCCAGTATTTTAACTTCTTGTAGACAATTTCATGACCCATTGATTTTTGGAAATCAGGTTTCACAGCCATATTCCAAAGTTTGCATCCTCTATCATCTTGAATCAAAGTTTTATTGCACACAGTGTAGTTGTCTAATGTTGATGAACATGCACACATGGTTTGTCTTGCAGGCTTATATGAGGGTGTATCAAAAGTTTGTAATATTTGGGTAACTTGAAGCACCATTGCTCCAAATGCTTTTGCTGGGGTCGTGAAGGTGATAAACCACTGTAGACTGTGATGTCAAGCTCACCTGATGCTCTCCTAGTGCTACTTATCAGATTGGCTTCTATAGCATGGAACATGGCTTCTGAATCCACACTTTTAGCTTTACCTGACCTTGCCCTATAATTAAGGTTCTTGCAACCCAAGTAAAATTTCTTTATGATCAACTGTGCTTTTACCTTTTGCACAACAAATGTTTTTGATTGCTTCTACAGCATTATGACCCAGTACAAGCTTGTAACATGTAAGTTACAGAATTTACATTGCACATTCAGCTGTTTGGCTTTCAAATCAAAGTGAAACAATGCACAACATATCTGAGTACCAACAACCATGATACTACTAACCACAGCTGGTACCTTCTACAACTTGAACTGCTTTGGTTACAAGACATATACACTACAAACTAGCACATACTAAAAATATTGTGAGGAATGTCCTCATGGTGCAAGGGTTAAAGTGATGGACTTTGGAATTATAATAAACTCTAGTTGTGCTATTAGGTTCACTTTCGGACAAATACCCTTGGAAAAGATATGAACCCCCTTATCTTCCCATCTGTGGGTTAAATAGTACCACTATTGTTCTTGTTGAAGGATGGCTTTTGCATTAAATAATCTATAAAGGTTGATATGCCATTAACTAAAGAAACCAAACCAAACCAAAATATTGCAAAACTTTTGAGTCACCCTAGTATGCCTTTCTACACAGCACTATACCAATAGCTGCTTCCTGCTCATCACATATTTCTTACACAGCAAGAAGTTTATAGAGAATTTCTGTTTTTGGCATACCAAACTCTTATTACATTTCAGTTTGTCCTTTGTTTCATAGTGGCAGTCAATATTAAAGCTTTTTTGCCTGTTACAATTACTATTGAATACTCACTATTGATTTGTGTTTTATAGCTTTTACAATGTTTTAATTCCCATATATTTATGCTTATCTGTACTTTACTTTTCAAACATCCCTTTTGTGAGTTATATATACAGTATTTGAGAAGAATAAGTGATTGATATGAAAGTTTTCATTTTTTAATGTTTGTTTGTTGTTTTTTTTTTCATTTTCAGAAAAGCCTTTTTGATTTGGAAGTTCTTTGTTTGTGAAGAAATCACCTTATTCTAAAATTTCTATAATGGTATCTACAGCTGCTTCAAACCAATTAGTCAACCAAAGTTCTGCTATGGAAACTGTAACATATTCTCCAAGCAAGGATCCTGTTTTGAATGTTCCACCTGCAGTGTCTTTGGAAATCAAAGAACTTGAACTAGTAGAGAAAATTGATGATTCTGAAAAAAATATTGAGTCAGAAAAACAGGAGTCATCAGACGATACAGAGTTAATAACTGAAGAAACTGAATCAAATAAAAGCTGTTTGGATTCAAGTTCCTTGTCAAATATGACCATTTTGAAAGAAGTGAAAGTTGTTGAACAAATTGGTGAAAAGAAGATTAAAAAGAAATTTTACTGGTATGGCAACCACAAGCTTGTGAAGCCAATAAAAGACATTCCACCTCGTTTTCAATTAATGCTTGCAGAAACCAATGCTGAAAAAGCTCGATGTGAAGGTCGCCCAATTATTTTACAACAAGACTCAAACCCAAATGCTTCCAGTGAGGCTACAAGAGGTTCTACATCTTTTAATCCAGAAGCCCAATGCTTTGTTCCTCATCGACCTTACAAGGCCAAAATATGTTCAAACGAAGGATTAATTACTCCAGAAGGGAAAGAGAGCAGTGTTTCAAATAGTGAAATGTTGACCCCTGTTACTGGTCCTAGTGTGCCTTTCAATCCTGTACCTCCCATGTACACAATTCATATTTATAGCAATTCAAGTAACTCCACAAATTCTACTGGAGCTCCCACACCAGTTACTAACCCATGCTGTATGCACCTGCCCAATACATCTAGTTCAATGTATGGTTCTGCTAATACTGTTCCTCCTCCCATCCAAGGACCTGTATATTATACCTCTCAACCTTACACCCAGCAGACATACCCAACTACCCAATACTCACCTGGTTTCATGACTGCAGCAGCAGGTACATCTGCAACCGTACCGCACTCTGTACAATATGCTCCTTGCTTTACATATACACAAAATACTCAGTTTTCTACAGTTGCTTTGCCACAATAACATATAAACATCAATGTAAGAAGGTGCTGAAAGTAAAAAAAAAAGAAAATGTTTAAATAGAACAAAACACTTTTCTTTTTTTTTTTTTTTTTTAAATATATTTTCTTCCTGTCAAATATTGATTTATAAACTTCTTTCAGAATTAAATTAATACTACCTTTAAGCCATAAATATAAAATTTGATTTTTTTTCTTTCAATACTGACCATCATTGCTGATCAGACACTCTTCTCTATGAAGTAAAATTTAATTGATCTAAATCTCAAAATCTGACCCAAGAATTCAATTCATTTTTCTTTTCTTTTTTTTTTTTCCTTCTTCAAAGTCATCCATTTTATAATTACTATCAGCTTCAGCAAGATTTCTTAATGAACTTTATTTATTGAAAGAAAGATATTAATCCATTTGAATTGCACAACTGAATTTCAGTTGATAAATTGCTGGAAGTTTTTCCAGTTAAACTTTCCTCATTTCTATCTTGTGTCAAAATATTTTAGATTCCTCAAAGTGGTGGAATCCATGTCTTTACTTTATACAAAACTATATTTCTATATGTTCCATAGATTTATATGACTAGAATGTATGGTAAGAATATCTTCATGAAACTTTGAATCCTTTCTTCATCTATTTCAGCTTGTTTTTAACACAAAAGGCAAATGAGAAATTTTTACTGATGCTTTTTTAAAAAAAAAATTAAGTTTTCAAAAAATCTATCCTAACCAATCATACTGATGTTTCCATACTTGGATTTTTGCTGGAGTGATTCAGGAATTCTTCTACGATTACTTGCTCTGTGAATTTTCCTGCTTCTACTTAATGAATACATTTAGTCCTAACAAGACAAATTCTCATAATTTACATTCAGAGAACAAAGTTATTCCACTTGCATTTTGGCACTGATCAGATCAAGAATATTTATTGCATTTGTGTATAAAATTAAGTTAAATAATTTTACTGTTTCAATTGCTTTTAATTTCCAACAGTGTTTAAATACTACTATTGTTACTATCAAAATAAGAATGTTCCAGAGATATAAGTCTGTAAATGAAAACAAAAATACTGTTGTATGTTCATGAATAAAAGAAAAATCAATATGCAAAACCATTGTAATAAACTTTATTTAATAAGTTTTTAATTGGGAAATAATACATTTTACATACATTTCTGCAATTCATAAAGATGAGATTTGTTTTTTGGGGATATTTTCTTAATTTGTCTTATTGGGATGACACCAATGAATATTTGACTATTTCAACCTGCTTTTAAGTACTAGTAAAAGTTAAGTTACTCTATCTATTCTGCATAGATGGATTTATATCAGTATTACAGTAAAAGATTTGTGACCAGGTCTGAGAAGACACACATTGAAAAAGGAAAATCATTGATGACTGTCTATATTAAATGTGACTTTGAAATGACTCTCTCAAGTGAATTTCATTCTAAGGATTGAACCTCCAAATTTTATTCTACCACTCTATAACAAACACAATTTTAAGATAATATTTAGTAGAAAAGTGAATGGCTAAATCGGATAACAGACTGATTTATTATAACATTGACACTGGAAAAAATTTTAAAACATTGTTGTGAAAAATTAAAACTTTGGAATTCAAAATAATTCAGCTTTGGTTAAATGCATCAAATACTAGCAATCACCAAACCTTGTGTGTGCTAAGCCTAATTTGTTTTTAAAAAGCTGTTATGGAAGAATATCTGCTGCCAGTCATCTTTTTCTATTGCTAATAATGAAATACAAACAAGTTCTAAAAATGGATAATGTCTTTGCTATGTATTTTTTTTGGAAAACTTTAGTATTCTGATGATAAAATGATGTTTTTATGTTTGTGTGGTGGTCTATTTTTTTAAATTCTCATGTTAATTTTAAAAAGGTGATTGTTAATGTGAATTTTTCTTGAAGCTTTTTCACAATCAAAAATTGTATTTGGAATGCAGAGTAGAATGATAAATTTATCAAAAAAATCTTCAAGATTTAACTTAATTGCTCATTAAAATCTAGATTTATCAGAAAAAAAAGAAAAAAATTAAGAATTACTTTTGGATTTTTTCTTCAAATTTCTCTTTTTTGTTTGCTTGTTTGTTTTTAATTATTTCTCAAAAATATAACAAATTGACTGCATAATAATTATGTTGATATGTATAAAAGGCTGTCGAAATGTTCTTGACCCATCCAAGAAAAAAATTAACTATTTTCTTTTCTTATATTTTAATGTTTTATTGATTTTTTTTTTTTTTTTTTTTTAATTTCATTTTCATTTTTTTTTTTTTTTTTTAAGAAGGATTAAGAAAACTTGAGATACAATGTGCAAACTGTGTTGAACTGCAAAATAAATAAATGGAAAGCCATATATATTTCTCAGTCAGTCATTCTTTTCATGGTTAGGCCAAGAACTTTTCACACTGCTTCATATTCTCCCTTAAAAATTGTGTGGTTATCAATAACCATTTTCATTTGATGCCTAAAGGAATTAAGTGATTCTGAGGATCATTCTTATCAGATTCTGAAAAATTTTTTTAAATTCTTTCTGTGTTGCCATCTTTATCACCATCATTCAGAGATAAACTTTTGCAACTTCTGCTAAAATTCATTCCAATGTTATGATACCACTTCTATAATCAGTTATATCTAATGTTGCAAATAATTCCATGTAAAAAGAAATAAGTGGTTAATGAAAAAGACAGCAAAAATTGACTCCCATCACCCGGATTTTTATTTAGGAATTTTATTCAATTTCATTCTATGATTTCAGTTTGATTCTCATTATTTATCAACATGTAAATCTTTTTATAAAAAGGCAGAGAAAGTTACTACCATTTGTGCTTTGAAGATGTGAATAAAGATTGAAATGTAAAGAAACTCTCATTTCTTGTTTATGAACTACTTTCAAAATACCTGCTGGATAGTGTGTTTGTGTATATCAGTATCAATACATAATTTTCTTATGGCAATGAAAGTTTATGAAATGTTCTTCAATTTTAGAAGAAGTCTCTTTTTAGAGACCAGAAAATTAGTGGGTATATATAAAGAAAAAAATCAATTATTTATTGATTTATTTCAATCATGGTCATTGTGAACCAGAACATTTGTATTTGACTTTTACTTGTGATTTATTTCCATTGCATGTAGTAAGATTTCTGCTGAAAAGAAAGATTTTTTTTTCTTATTTAAAACATAGCAACCTTCACACCATAGCTGTCAACTTTTGCAAGAGCCAATGACAAAAATGTGGCAAAAAAGAGGAAAGTAATACCAAAATACTGGTAAGTCCCGCTAGCTTCCAAACTGTCAGTACATCACATGTATCACCTCCTGCTATCCATTGGTCAACATCTAACCAGCACCACTCCTTAGTCAACTTATCAATGAACTCTACATCAACTACATTATGCTGCTGGGAAAGAAAAGAGAATTTTTAGATACGCCTACTGATTCCAGTTTCCAATAACAATGATTCTTGATTGAGCTACTAGTATTAACTCTTTGTCAAGTAGATAATTCAACATTTCCCCAACATAGTGCTATTAATCCTACTAATGTACCAAAAAATATCAATAAGAGAGATTGAGAAAAAAAAGTAGATTTAGGCTTCTGACAATCAATGGGTTTTCATAACTAAGACAGTTAAGAGCATCTGTCGGGTTTGTTCTTCAGCTTTTCATTTTTCCTGTTTTAGCAGCTCATTCTGTCTGCTGCTTTTGTTCCTGATGGCAGTGGCAGCAACTGTTTAGATAAAATAGGAGGGAGAAGCATCTCCCAGCCTGATGTTAATGGTGACTGTGGTGTGCAGAAATTGGTCAAGTTGGAGCCAGTCTTCTGCTATCATCCAACTTCTTTTTGAAAATGAGGAGCTTTTTAAACATATCTTTCCCTGGACTGAAACCTTTGCATATGACTGGGGTTTTCCTATATTGCTAGTGTCTTGTGTTTAGAGTTTTTCTGGGAGTTAAATTCCCTAGGTTGGACCTTCTCACCTCCTTTGTCAAAACCAATGCATTTGAAGTTCACAATAGAAAAGTCTTAATGGAATTTTTTGCTGGCTTTTTTGTCTTGACAACAGCTGAAACAATGAAAGTATCCTTTTTCTTCTGGGCAGTGGAAAGTAAGAGGGGATTCTGTAAGGGAACAGCCACTATCTTGTGGCTTTTTTCTCTAGCAAGTTGAGGAAAGATGACTACAATGTCAGTAAGCTGGGTTTTTTTACTGATTATGATACCCAGAAGCTTATGCTCATCAACAGTTGGTAAGTGAGAGGAAGACCTTAGCATCAACCATTATGTTGAACTTCCATTCCCCATACATACTATCATGGCAAGCATCAGCTATATATACAAACTGGAGCACAGGTAGTGATATTCTTCCCAATCAAGTAACTGGGAACTTTGTATACTGCTAATCTGGTCCTTAATCACCCTGAATAGTTTACCTGGAAGATACTATCCTTTGACTTCAGTGTCAATTTTATAAGGGCAACAGCATCTTCTTCACTTAGCAAAAGTACATCTCAGAAAGAATAGATAGCACCAGCTATGACAGCTAGTATCTTAACACTCAAACTACCAGCAATTTACTGACTGAATCTTTTGTTGATTTGACAATTTTTTTTTGGTGGGGGGTCTTTTTGTCATCCACATAGAGAGAGATTATCTTCTTTTTGTTGTACTGGTCAATGCTGATCCAAATTGATCAACAGTAAAAAGAGAAGAGGTCTCTCTTTTCAAGCTGTGAAATCTGGCTCACTGCACAAGCTTGGTGATATTAACTGCTACTTGGGGTGCAGATCTCACTTCATGTTTTAGGAGGGACTCAGTTAATCATCAGAGTTGGTAATTGTCTTTGAGTTTCATTTTCTTTTTATCTTTTTCTTTTTTGGGGACCCCTTTCTTTCTTAAACATAAGAGAATCTAAACCAGTCAAGTGCACAAAAAACAAAAAAGTCAAACAAAAACCAAACTCTACAAAATAACCTTTCCCGTCATTCTCTTCTGGGAAGCTTATATAACAAGGGAGGGAACAATTCACATCTAGTCATGATTGGCCAACATATACCAATCACTAATGCAATGCCATCCCTTTTCATTGTACTCCGAATAACAAATTATGAAAGGGGAATAACTTGGTTGTTCATTTATAAAACTCACCAGTGCCACCTAACAGACATTACTCCAGTCAGTCAACAAAACAATATGAAATACTTTGTAAGTCAATAGGTCACGTCATGGTTATTGTCGAAAATGAACTCAATAAGCCAACTTCAAATCCTGGATGAAGTTGTGTTTAAATTTGTGCTAATGCTCTTAGAAAAGGAATCCATCTTTTCTTCTAGCAACTGGTAAACAAATTGGAATCTATTTATTTGTTTGTAGGCAAACCAATCTTGGAGAAGAAAAAAACTAAATTCAAAACTTGACTATGTGAAGTTAGCAACTCCACCTCATAAAAATTTGTTACTCAAACCGCAGCATCATCACAGATGATGCAATTACAAGCCTACAGTAGTACAAGGGTAAAGGGTGGAATAGTTCAAATGATGACATCATATCTGCAGTTGGTGACATTTTTCACTAGTGGGATCCAAGCACTGCAACATTGATAGAAGAAGTGTATGGACTGCAAGGAGACTATATTGAAAAAATAAACCTTATTTGGTCGCATTTCACAAGAGTATCTTGGTCAGTCAATCGTCATATTAGGAATATACAGGATCTCCTGCCTTTGTATTATCTTGTTGGAATGAACCATTGAGAAATATGGGAAGCATCAAGTAGGGCAAATTGTCAACAACAAAATCTGAAAACCAACTCTAGTTTCATTTATTATCTTTATGAACTTTGATAGAATAAAACCCATACTATAAGAACCAGTAGCAGCAGCTTGCACAATATCCTGTTAACAGATTGGATTCATAACTTCATGTGTGGCACGTATATCATATGATTGAAGCAGCCATGGTAGGTACTCGCTGTGGTTAGTTGTATGATGGTAGTTGGTGTGCTGACATGTTGTGCATTGCTTCACTTCATGTGTGATTTGAAAGCTGCACAAATGAATATTGTGTAACATAGTCTAATTCAGGAACTTATACATTATGAGTTCAAACTGGGCTGTGAAATTGACCTAAAACATTTTCTGTGTGAAAGGTGAAGGTGCAGTTGATCATAGTATAATAACCAGATGGTTCAAGAAATTTTGTTCAAATTGCAAGAAACTTGATAATCAGGCAAGATTAGGTAAGCTCTGAAAACATAGATTCAGAGACTCTGCTCCAAGGCATAGCAGCAAATCCAGTGAGTAGCACTCAGAGAGTATCAGGTGAGCTTAGCACCTCACAGTCCAATGTGGTTTGTTATGTTTGCAACTTTAGCAAAAGCATCTAGAGCTGCCAAATTGTACCTCGCAATACCAAAATATTGCAAAAACTTTTGACTCACCCTCATATGATTTTTGTCATTTGCTAATGCTTATATCACCCGTGGATGCTCATAGTTTTCATGTGCTGTCTGGAATCCACATATGGCTGGCATTCCATTACTACAATTGCTTAAGAAAATCCAAGAGCAGTTGCCACCTCAGTGATAAGGTACCCTATTTTTTTTTGTTTTAATAATCATTCCTTGGTCAAATGATGTTAAATCCTGTTTGCATCCCATAGCTGTTACAGCTACTCTAATTATTTATCATATTGCACATATATCAGCCAGGTGAGTCTATTTCTATACGTTGGGGAAGGAAAAAAATTATATATACTACTACTACCTCTAATTTTTTGACACTTCAGTTTATACACTAATATATCTGATTTTTATGTTTTTATTATTACAGTCACACTCTTTGTTGGGACAAACACAGTGAATATAAGAATATAATAAAATTTCATCACCTTTTACTTAAGTACTGTTAAAAATTATTTCTTCAAGCAATTATATGATTTTTCAGAACTAAACATTATAAACATCTTGTTGAGTTGTATTGAAGTGCATTTCTTGTACTTTTCTGGCCATCTAATTGACCAGTCAGTCATGTGAGGGATAAGGTTACAATTAGAATGTAAGCAAGAAAGTAGTAAAAATCAACTAGCATTTGCTGATTGAAATATTACATCAGACATGGTTAAATCAAGATTGACACAAGGTTAGGTATTTTGGGGAGTTTACTGTGATAAATGTTGGTACATATTCTATAAAGTGTGTTTAATAATTAGAATGCAGACAAAAAAGTAAAAAAAAATCAATGAGCATTTGCTGATTGAAATCTTGTGTCAGACTTGATTAAATCAAGCACTAAAATCAATAAGCATTAAAGATCTGGAATTTTATACATTTCAACACTTAACAGCAGGAGAAATAAATTCAATATGGCTGACATTAAATGAATAAAAAAAAATTGCTAGTAAAAAAGGAAATCTTGAGATTTAAAATGTTTACCTTATTGCATTTATTTATTTATTTTTATTTTTTAAGACAATACTTTTATCAACAAAATTTCTGATTGTCTTCAGGTGAAATAAAATCACAGTAAATATACTGTACTTCATTAAGATATAAAAGTAAATTTTGTTAATATTTCAAAGTTTTAGTCATATCATCATGAGAATATTTAGAAAAAAAGGGGGAGTGTGTGTGTGTGTATGTATGTGTGTATATAATATATATATATATATATATATTCAAAGATAAAATTATTCATACACCCATCAATTTTGAATATTCTTATCAATTCCTCAGAATCTAATGTCCATATGATGCCTGGAGTTTTACATGTTAATAAGTCCAAAAAAAGAATATGAAACTCAATTTTCTGAATCAGGTTAAGTACAAATTTGACAGTTGAATTATGCAAAATAAAGACAAGATTATTCATACAGTAGAATATATCATTTTGTATTGATTGATTCATATAAGTAATTTATGTGATATTTTTATTGGTGAAGCTTTTTAGACTATTAGAAACATGGGAACCAGCTACTATGAACCCCTCTTCACAAACAATGTCACATTGTTGCTCAGTTTAATTTTGCCAAAAAGTTCTTGGAGAAAGAAAATTGCTTTTAGGAACAAGTACTTTTGGGAGTAATTCAACAAAAATTGAGCTTTTTTGACATAATGATGTACAGAAGATTTGGTGCAAGAAAAGTAAGACTTTTCTCCCAAAGAAAACTGTACCAACATTAAAACATGGAGGTGGCTCAATGATATTTTGGGGTTCTTATAGCTCAATGGGGGATGGGACAATTAATTGCAATTAGAGGAATAATGAAATATCAAAGTTCTGGATAAAAATCTACAAATATCAGTACAAAATCTTGATCTTAAAAGATTAAGATCCCCAAAATCAGCAACTGGATGGCTTCAGAAAAAGATTACAGTTCTACCATGGGCTTCAAGGAGTCCTGACTTGAATCCTTTTGAAAATCTATGGCAAGAATTTAAAGTTCAAATAAATTGTCAGTCTCCAAAAGACCTTTAAGAATCAAAATGTGTAACCATTGAAGAATGGAAGAAAATCCCAGAAAAGACTTGTTCAAATCTTATCAAAAACTTTAGAAAATGATTGCTGCAAGTTCTAAAGTTGAGACACCATGCAAGTGATTTTTGTTCAATATACAAATAATTTTGTCGTTTCCTCTTTTGTTTATTTTTCTTCTGATATTTAGTAAATTTAACCTATCCTTCTCAAAATTAAGAAATGGGTAAAAATATTCAATATTCATGGGTGTACAAATAATTTCATCATTGACTATCTATCTATCAATCTATCTATATATATATATATATATATATATATATATGGTACATTCAATAGGTTTCCAGACTTTTTTTATACAGGCATTTAAAATTATTGTAGACTCTTGTATGTTATTGCTATACATCTTATGAGATGACTGACCAATTTTTATTATTTCAGGTTTAAATGAACAGCTACAGCAGCAATTGGAATACACCCTACTAAAACCTGATTATCACAGCTGGTGAATTTCAAAAATGCAATCTGGACATGAAGAACAATATGCAATAAAATTCTGTTTTGAACTTGGAAAAAATGCCACAGAAACGTATGGAATGCTTCAGACTGCTTTTGGAGCATCTTGCATAAATCGAGTATCAGTTTTTGAGTGGCATAAGAGATTCAAGGAAGGCAGGGAGTCTGTGAGGGATGATGAGAGATTTGGGAGGAGTAAGAAAGTCAATACACCAGAGTTGATTGGCCAAAGGGTTACGGTTAGGGGTACTATGTTGAGGTTTTAAGGGAGTTCAGCAAGATATTCCTAGGGAAGAGGCCAGCACTTTTCAAATCTGGTCAGTGGCATTTCCAGCAGGACAATGCACCAGTCCACAACTCCATCCTTGTCACAGACTATTTGACCAAGATGGGCATCAAGACAGTCCCTCAGTCTCCCTATAGTCCAGACCTTGCTCCCTGTGACTTTTGGTTATTCCCTAAGCTCAGAGGCTGTCATTATGAGACAATTGAGGAGATGAAAGAGGCTGTGACAGAGGTCATTGACATGCTCACACAAAAGGACTTCAATGGGGCAGTCCAGAAGTTGTTGGAATGGTATAACAAGTGGATTGCAGCCTGAGGAGATTACTTCAAAGGGGACTAGAGTTTTATGCATGTACTATCAATAAAAGTGCCCATACAAAAAAAGTCTGGAAACTTATTTAATGGTCCTCGTATATCAACAAAAATATATGGCATGGCTCAAAATAGAAAACTTGAAATGCCAAAAGTTAAGATATTTACTTTAATGTATTTCTTCTGACACAGTACGGCAACTTAAAAAACAAAGATTTTTTACACTAGTAAAATTTTACTCTTTCTGAAAATAATATTTTGATATAAAAATTATTTGTTTCCAATGTTTAGAAGCAGAGATTTTTATTGTGTGATCTCTATTAATTTTAAATGTTTTCACTTAGCCAAGGTCACAAGTGAAGATCTCATTAATCTTCATGACAAAAATCATTTAAGTGTGAAAGTGGTATAAATTAACATAGATGTGCCTCATTTATTAGTACTGATATGTAAATAGAAGGCTAACACTGTTCAACTCTTGTACTAAACTATCATAACTCAATTCCCAAATGTTGGATATTGTGAATCTAATTACTGAGACACATATTGCTCATAAATAAGTACATGACTAACAATTTGTTATTGAAAAGTTTATTTTCTTCTAAATTTTATTATTTTTGGTAGAATATTATACAATCAAAATGGATATTAAGAATTATTTATTATCAAACTTTACAATTCAGTAAACAAAAATATGAATATGTGATAGTCCAAAAATAAATACATTTCTTATTTATATTCATACAATTTTATTTTTGGTTTGAGAATTTAACTGTTGAAATAAATAAATAAAAGCTAATAATATCTGTTTTAATTGCATTATTTTCAACTAGAAATAATAAAATCCAGATATCTTTGATTTAGCAGAAAATTAACTTTTTATTAAAAAAAAATGTATGGTGTGTACTTCTAGGTGATAGTATATATTCTTTTTGACTTGATTCTGGTTTGAGCCATTATGCTTACCCTGGAATTCTCTCCAGAGTTCTGGCAATGTGAACCTGAAAAGATAAAGGTTTTAGGTTCCACTTCTACAAATATTGAAGCTATTTTTTGAGTGATTAAGTCATATTTTGGCATGTCAGTAAGATTTTAAAAAAACATGAAAGACATGAAAAAATATACTATAAATTATGATGTACAAGTTGATCTGGCATTTAAGTTGACCCCTAAGATTTTTTTAACTCAAAATTCTAGGCTAGACATATACTTCTATATAGATCAACTCCCAAACATACATTTAGCAATGGGTATATAATCTTTCTCTGAAATCAGAATTACATCAACCATATATAAAACATGCAAATCTCACACAGAGCTTATGTTCATATGAATTCATACAATCTATTGCATTATTGTAAAATTCCACAGATTAACTACATACAATAGTTATCTGACTTGCTGCTTGAATGCTGTGACTTTTCAATTTGTGTTTACAATCAGAGCATCAGCTGTTAGAAATGGCATGTGATACTGTATTCATATATTACTTGATTTGTTTTACTGTTTTATCATTTTATATTAATTGCTGTTTTAACTTATGTTCACCTAATATGAGTTTAAATTGGAAATCTTTGTGTCAGTCTGTTAGAGTTATGATTAGGGGTGTATATTGATTGCTAGGAGTATTGTTCCACTGGTTGACCACTCCATGGGGTAAAGGTTTGGGTTTTTGTGCTGCTGTATGAGTTGATCCCAAGTTTAGTAGAGACTTTTTTCAGGCTTAAATAGTCAACTTGTATGTTGCAATTTACAGCAAGTGTTTTTATTCTTGAATAGTATGACTAGCCAATTTTTGTTGATAATTTCACCACCTTTAAGCAACTAATTGTTAGACATTTTGCAGATGTACACTTTGGCCAGAGAAACAATATGTCTAACCAGAAATACTTGCAAAATCTTTCTTCAATGTTTTTTTAGTTCATCCCTAATGAAATCTCTACATTGTCAAAAAATGTTCACAACTATGATCCTATGTGTCATCAATAGATTTATATATCATTTTCTATTATTGATTAGATATACAAACATATTATTTCTATTATTAACTATATATATAATTGCATGTGCATATATGTGTGTGTGTGTTTTAAGCAACATTATAAAGAAAGACACATTTTCAACTTGAGCCTCTAAGTTTAATATTAGTAAAAAGAATTAACAAATATGTGAGTAAAAATGGTTCAATGAATGATCTGAATTATATTGAGCAAAGATCCATATATATCTTACTTTATTGATCCAAGGCAAAATATATGTTAAACATTTCTTTCTGATGTAATCCAAGTTTCAAATATTTTTATCATTATTGATTCTACTATTCTCAGTTATTATAATAGAAAGGAGAATTGAGTTACAAAAAATTCATGAGTTTGTTTCTCACAAATATTATCTCTAACAATATTTTACATTCTTTTTCCATAACAACAGCTGTATCTGTTTGCTTTCAAAAAATAAATGTAGAAACTGGGGAAAAAATCAAAACTAGATACATATATCTTGGTACACATTTGTTAAGCTAATAAAAAATGTATGGGTGTGTGTTTACTTATTTGATTTTTTATTAGCCTAGAAAATTAGCATCATGCACACACATACACACACACTCACAAACATACACACACACTACATATTCTCATATATTATAGACAAGGTTGAGTTTTTTAAAATTTTTACAGATTTTATTTTGTCTTTGCACCAGACTACAGATGTTAAACTCAAGTATGTACAAAAGTCATTCTATAAATAAAGAAAATTTTGCCCAAGTCAATGACAGGAAGCATTTTTCTAAGAAATCAATAGTGATGGATTCTTTTATGTCCCAGAAGACTGTCAACAATGACCTTTACTGATCACTGCACCCGGAACTTTTTCTTTACTGGAGAGTTAGTGTGTTTCCATTCCACTGACTCTCTTTTCAATTCAGGCTCATTATAGCAAATCCATGTTAGCCCATTTTTTGCTAAACATATTTCTCTCTACACATCACGCATTCTTCTGTAAATTTCACATGGTTTGCAATTCCCAACCACCAAAAATCTGATGACTGACCTCTGTTCAAGCTTGGTGCACTGTTTGATTTGCTGCCATTTTGAATAGCCTCAAAACAAATATCTTTATGAGATTTAAATAATTTTTGTTATAAACCAATTCCAAATAATACAGAGTTTACATTTATGGAAAAACATACTGAAAAAAATTTATTTTGCTTTCTACAAAAAAATTCTTATTTATTGAATGACCCTCATATAAAAATTGTCCAAAATTTTCTCTCTGAGTGCTTTCCACTATTATTGATCATTTTCAAGTTGATATTTTTCAATTCCAAGAAACTTTTATATATTGAGTTTTTTCAATCATTTGTTATGTTAAAAATTTAAATTCACATTTTAATGTGTTTATGACATAGCCAACCATTACAAAGCATGCAATAAAAGTGAGTAAAATTTGTGACCGTTGTCAAGGGTAATCTGAAGGCTCCCTTTTCAAAAGCTACTACACTGAGGTGTCAGGGAGGGCACTACTCCTTTCCCTGGATTGCTCCACTTTACCCTTGATAAGTACCTTATATTGCTAGGTGTTAAGCAAGGCAGTATCAAGCACCATTTTTAAAGTCTTTTTGGTATGACGCGACTTGGGATTGAACCCAGGTCTTCCGGACCTTTGGTGAACACTCTACCCACTAGGCCAATGGGCCCGTGATTGCTAATGAGAGAAGTCATGTAGTTTGATTTTAATATTCATTAATTGTTAGATATATCTAATTTACCATTTTCCTACATTGTGGGCTATTTTATTTAATGTTTGTTTTTATAATCATCATCATCATCATCAAGTCATGTGCTAGCACAGATTTCCCTGACTCTCTCTTCATCCATCCCTTTCATCCATCACTCCTGCCAGGTTTTCAAAACTACATCCTGTGTCTGTACAGAGCTGATGTAGATAGGCTTTTGCTGGCCAGCTAACACTGGCATATCCAAGTGTAGAGGTCCATAGAAGAACATTACTTATGAGTTAGTCCTTGCTTCTCCAGCATTGTCCAGTATGTCTTGTTCTACGTAGTTTGATAGTTTTAGAGATGGGTGGTAAGTAGCCATACAACTGTTGTTTCGTAGGACATTGCTTCCAGGATTTGTTCAATATGGCTCATTGCATTCTTGTGCAGTTTCCATCTGTCTTTTTCTCTATGAGTTTTGTCAGTGTTTTTGTGGTGCATCCATACAGTAGTATTGACATGACTACTACTTGGATGAAATTGTTTAATTATATTGAATAGATCAGACATCCATATGATTGATAGCCTATCATTAGCGGCCCATGCTTTTACTAGGCACATATTAACATCACTTTATGTAGATGAGATATTGCTGCCAATGTATGTGAACTTGTCTACTAATTTCAGAGGTTTGCCATTTAGAGTGGAGATGGCTCCTTCTTGTTTAAAACACGTGTACTCTGTTTTGTTTGTGTTTACATAGAGGGCAATGCCTCCTGCTGCCTGCTCCAGGCTATGCAGCAAAGATTTGGCTTGGGTTGGTATATTTGCAAGAAGCATTATGTCATCTGCATAATCTGCACCCATTATAGTTTCTACTTCTTATCTGCTTCTTGCCTTTTTTTTAGTGCAAAGCCATTTTCTTTTATTAGATCTATCTACATTTGAAGTACATAATGTATCTCCTTACAGAACTCCAACAACAATGTCAAAGAAGTCTGTGTGTCCATCTGGAAAGTGAACCTTGACTTTCATATTTCTATTGACCATCATTATGACTGTAACAGTTTCTTTGGGGAGACCACAAGCTAAAAGTGTTTGCTTCATCTTTCCTCTGTGTATGGAATCAAATGCTTTGGAGATATCTACAAACAATAGTGTTGCTTCAAGATTTTTTGCATAAACTCCTTTGATAATTTGATAGATTGTTAGAGTCTGTTATGTTGTGGATCGATTTCTCCGAAAACCATTCTGATTTTTCCTAAGAGTTTTCTCAACTTCAGGTTTGATATGGTTGAGAAGCAGAGCATCATAAACCTTAGCCGCTATAGAAGTAAGAGTCATGCCTATGTAGTTCTTGGTGATTCCAAGGTCACCATTTTTAGGAAAGGGGAGGATGCAGCCTTATGTCCCTCTCTCAGTTGTATTTTGTTTATATATGGCGTTGCAAAATTGAAGAAGTAAGTTATCAAATTTACTTGTCTTTCATATTTCTGGCGGTGTTTTGTCAAGGCCAGCAGCTTTTCTGCTTGTAATTTTTGTCAGTACTATGTTGAATTCTTCTTCCATAAACTGTCCTAGTTTGATGTCTCATTGGCAATTAATAATTTTGTGATAGACTTTATAGGTATTTCCAAGCAGATTTTTGAAATGTTCTTTCCACATCTATATTCATTCTTTTCGACTGGCAGCTTTTAGTTTTGCTCTCGAGGTGCTTTTCCTTTTGCTCACTTCATTTACTGTCTGCCATGCTATTCATAATTGTTTATTTTCTGTCGAGTTTCTTATTTTATTGGTCTGACCTTGAATGTATTCTTCTTGTCCTTTTTTAGTATTTGTTAGTTCTCTTTGTACTTTCTGTGTGTTGGCATTTGTTGGGTTTCTTTTATTATATAAGGATACTATTTTCCTGTTATTTCTTTTTTTGACAGTATCTTATTTTAGCATTTAAAAAAAAACAGCTAACAAAAGATTACCATGACTGGTTTCATAATAACTTGTATAATTTGAAGTCTTTTTAGGCAAATTATATTATATACTAGGCTAAGACAAAAGTTTTGCCATATTTTGGTTATATGAAGTACAATTCGGCAGCTCTGGATACTTTTACCAAAATTGTAAATGTGATAAAACACACTGGACTGTAAGATGCTAAGCTTGCCTGATAATCTTTATATGCTGCTTGTTGGATTTGCCTATATGGCTTTGAGTATGGCCTTGGAATCCTTACTTTTAGGCCAACCTGACCTTGTCTAATTGTCAAGGTTCTCGTAACCTGAGCATTTTTTTTTTACTATCTAGTGACTATTCTGTGATCAACTACACCTTCACCTTTTGCCCAACAAATGTTTTAGGCGGCTTCCACAGCATTATGGCTCAGTTTGAAATTGTAAAGCAAAAGTTCCTAAATTAGACAATGTTGCACTGTTCATTTGACTGGCTTTCAGATCCCACATGGAGTGAAGCAATGAACAATATGTTAGTGCACCAACTACCATGATACTACCAATCACAGTACGTATCTACCATGGCTTGAACTGCTTCAGTCATATGACATACATGCAGCAAACTAGCATATACCAAAATATTGCAAAACTTTTGACTCGCCATAACACTTATGTTGTCAATCGACTTCTTTGTTCGTTTTTATCTGTTCAATGTTTGAATATATCTGAGAATATAATATTCAATCAAAGATAACTTGTATTTGAATTTTATTGTTGGAGAACAAGATGGTTTCCTTTTTGTGCCAAAAAATAAGATCTGAAATCTTTGGTTTTAGGTTACTCTTACTGTGTTTTTAACTAGGAATAATGATGAATATTAATGTTAGACTGAACATCATACACTGAAATCTTTAATAATATAACATTACACACTAAAATCTTTAAATCAAAAGTCATTTAATAAATATGAGTCTGGCTTTTTAGACTTGCTAGTTCAACCCTGTAGATGCATATGTGTATACATGTGTTTAATGCATGCTGCAAAAAACAAAAACAAAAAACAGAAAAATAAGAAAGGAAAAAGCTGCTAAATCAGGTACCAATTAAACCAGTCAGTTTCCTTTATCTCTATATCTGTCTAAAGGTATGACTATCTAATTATCTCTCTGGGCAAAATCTGTGACAGTCTTGTGAAGTAATCTTAAAAGTCATTGATAGTGAGTTTGATTTTCACTAAATTCTCCATCTATGTAATGCTTCATCATCATCAAGTTGTATTAACAGCATGGAGTTCTCTGACTCTCTCTTGCCATCCATTCCTATCATCCATCATTTCTGGTAGGTCTTCTAGTTTGCATCCTGTAAGTCTTTGCTGGTTGGCCAATACTGGCATATCCATATGCTGGCATCCATAAGAGAATGTTGCTTATGAGTTTGTCCTTGCTTCTCCAATGGTGCCTCATATATCTTGTTTGTCTTACTTGAATGGCTTGTGAGATGGAAGGCAGGTGACTGTACAGATTCTGTTTTGTGGGGTGCTGCTTCCAGGACATTAAAGACAATATGCAGCATTCTTGTATAGTCCACATCTAGCTTTTTTTCAATGCATTTTGTTAGTGTCTATGTGGTGCATCCATATAGTAGTATGGATTCAGCTACAGCTAGGAAGAAATTTATTTTATCAAATAGATTAGATAGCTTGTCAATAGCATTTCATGCTTTCATTAAGCATATGTTGACATTACTTCACTAGATAAGATGTTGCTGCCAAGGTTTACGAACTGGTTTTGCAATTTTCAAAGTTTGTCTCTTAGAATGGAGACAGCACCTTTTTGTTGAAAACACATGGGCTCCTGCTGCTTGCTGGAGACAAGTTGCAGGAGCACATGTTTTAAAAAGGGATTTTGTGAGGAGTGTTCAGTCATTTGCATAATCGGTGTCTGTTGTAGTTTTTGCAGGATATCATCTGCTTCTTACCTTTTTCAATATGAAACTATTTTCTTTTATTTGATCAATGGATGTTCAAAGTTTGTAATCTAGACTGAGTATAGACCAATATAGTGCTAATGTTTCTCTTTGCTAAATTCTGGCAACAAAGTTGAATTAGTCATTGTTACCATCAAGTAAGTGAATCATTGCTTTCATGTTTTTGTAAAGAATCATTAGAGTGGCGACTATTTCTTTGAGAAGACCATATGCAATCTGTATTTGCTCCATCTTTCCTCTGTGTATAGAATCAAATGCCTTGGAGAAACCTACAAACAATAGTATTGCCTTAAGATTCTTATCACATAGTCCTTTGATGATCTAGTGGATTGTCAGAATCTGTGAGGTTGTAGAGTGATTCCTTCAAAAGCTATTCTAATTTTTTCTTAGAATTTTCTTGATATCAAGTTGGATATAATTGAGATACAGGTTATCATAATCTTTAGGATCTCTTGCAGTAAGAGTTACTCAGGTCTGTAGTTCTTAGTGATTCCAGGGTGGACTTTCTTGCAGAAAGGAAGGGTGCAACTTTTCATCTATTTCTCTATTGAGTTTTGTTGATAGATTATGCTGCATAGTCAGAGAAGTATGTTGTCAAATTTTCTTGTCTTCCAAACTTCTGGGACTATTTCCTTAGGGCCTGCAGCTTTCCTGTTAGTAATTTTTTCAATACTGTGCTAAGTTCTTCCTCGGTAAACTGTCTTAGTTTGATATCCTGTTGGCCATTAATAATTTTTTGGAAAGGTTTATTAGTGATTTCTGGTAGGTTTCTGAGCAAATTCTTGAAATGTTCTTTCCACATGTGAAATCTTTCTTCTTAGCTAGCAGGTTTTAGATTTGTTCTTGAGGTATTCTTCCTTCCACTCACTTCATTTACTTGCTGCTCTGCTATTCATGATTTTCTACCAAGTTCTCTAATTTTATCAATTTGGTTTTGAATGCATTCTAATTGTTCTTTTTGGTATGTGTTGGTTGGTTCTTTCCAGACTTTTTTAAGTTTCTGCACGTTGGCATTTGTTGGATTCCTTTTTTTTTTTTTTTAATAAGGAAGCTTTTTTAAAATTATCTCATTTCTTCCTAACTATTAGTGACTCTCATAAGACTCTCCATTTGGATCTTGATATGGTTGGTATGCACTCGGCTGCAACTTCTATATGGGCAGTAACAAAGTTTGTATATTCTTCATTTGGAGTATGCATTTCAAGTATCTCCTGAAATATTTCTTATTTCAGTATAGGCTCAGGCCAATCTTTGCTTAGACAATTCTGTTATCAGAAGATACTCCTTCAAAAGAGGAGTATACTTCATTCTACCACTTCTTGTCTGTAAATATATGATCTGTGAGTTATTTGGATAGGTGTTGGTCCATAGTTTCCCCTCCTTTTTTGGAATTTAGTGTTTTGTCATGTAAGCATGTTCTGGAGTGCAAAATCTGCTTGATATTCACCATTTCCGTTTGGTGAGTTGTATTAGCAGAATTTATTATTTCCGTCTTTTCCTATTTGAGCATTTACGTCCCTACCGATGATTAAAACGTCGTGTTTGGGAATGTATTGGACTAGGGAAGATAGCTCGTTGTAGAAGGTAGTGTTGTCCGTTTCATTACTGGCATTGGTGGGACTGTATCAAGAGACGATTGTTGTGAATGGGTTGCCATTAAATGTAGCGCACACATCAGTTTCAGTTGGATTATCTTTATGCTATTTATTGATTTTAAGGCACGAAGACTGAAAAACATTCCTACTTTTCCTATAACGGGATTGACGGAGTTTTTCCATGTTGATACCGAGACTAAAATTAACCATTGTTCACCCAAGTGCCTCATATACGCTTAAAGGTAATGCTATAATATTTACTTGTTTTGATTAAATAAATGTTTGAATTCACATGTATATCAATCGGTTTTATCGTTATTACTTTGTGCATGTTTTTGTTTCCCACATTATTTTCTAATTTAATTTAATGTTAAACTTTCTCTTATACTAGTTTAAACACAACTAAGAATTCACGAAATTAGGAATGCTCCACTCCCCTAAAAATGTTACCACAAAAATTATTGATTTTTTCTGATTTGCTCAAAGTAAATAAGCCAAGAACTTAGTCTTAGAAACAATGTTTCTTTGTTGATTTCAAGAAAACATTGTTTCTAAGAAGAATCTTTATTTTAAAGGTTCTTGCTTAATTAGTTGTTGAAAAAATATTTGAGTAAATGTAATCATGTTCCTTATTCAACAATAAAATAATTTCATTAAGTTGCGTTTGATATCAATCGAATGAGCTGTAAATTCTTGCCCACCATCCATGTTCAAAAAGCGGGAGAGAAGGGTGCTAAATGACGTCATAAATAAGAACGCAGGGCGCCATTATTTCTTGTTTGACATTTTTCTTTTCTCTTGATATGTCTGTTTCATCTTCGTCTTCATCAGGACGTAGTGGCCAGAAAAAAACCAGAAGAAAGCGGTCTAACATTTCAGGAGAGATTTTACAATGTCTGGAGAAATTCTACGAAAATAAACCTCACCCTGATAGTCAGGAAAGACGACAATTGGCCCTGGAATTGGGAGAGACAGAGAATTTGGTGAGGATATGGTTTCAAAATCGAAGGGCCAAACGACGACGAGTAAGAAATCAGCTTCTCTTGCAAGAAATGTCTAAACCTTCAGAAAAAGAACCAAGTACAAATGATAAAAGTTTATCAAAATCTTTGCCATCTTGTGACAGCAGAAATGCATCGTCGTCTTGTGATGATGGTACTTCATCGATTTTATTTCCTTCTCATCTTCAAATTCAACCTTCTTCTTCAGAAAATAATCATTCAGCCCAACATAAACCCCAATCTTCTTGTCAGGTAAATAAATCGTCTACATTTAAATATTTAGAAAAATCCTTTTAAGCTTTTCATCAACAAAATTTACGAAACATGTTCAACAATTTTAGGTGGCCAGAACAAAATTGAAAAAAATCAATGGAAAGATTTTAGTTTTGTTTGTTTTTATAATTAAATGAACCATTGTAATTTCATCCGAAAATGTATTTTTTCTTAGAAGTTGAATCTTCTTTATTTGAAAATGTCCTTGATTTCTTTCAGAGTTAGTGAAGTGTCTCTAAAGTGGGGGTTCGATTTACAATCTTCGTGTTACGCGTAACTGGACCCCGAACTTGTGTCCATATTTTTGACTCTGGTTATTTAATTTGATTTACAATGTAAAACTACAGTTAGATTTTGTGTCCGGTTTTTTTATGCAAGTAGCAGGTTTTTTTTTTCCTTACTCTATAATGTCCATAATTTTAAAGTTCAGAAGCCTAAACGGAAAATTATAAAGTTGCATTTCTCTTGCAGGTTGAATTATTATAAAATATATAACTGGGCACATCGCATTGTGTAATGGTTAGCAAGCTGGATTAGCAGACCATTGTCGGTGAGTTTCATTCTCACTGGGTGCTCTATACATCCGGCTTTGTGCCACAACTAAACTAAGCTTAGTAAATAAACCATTATAAAAATCTTCACCTCTAACCCCTAACTCTTGAACCTTAATTCCTGATTATTATTTTAATTCAGTTCAATAAAATCAACATTAGTTACCGCAACTGGTTTTGTAAAAAAATATTTTTAAAAGTCCCTAAACATATTAAGGCTTAACATTTGGGATCTTTTTCAGCCTGAAAAAGAAGATACAATTTCAATTTTTTTATTCTTTCATAAAAGCAGCCACGAAGTCCAGGCGCAAATCCCCAATCACTTCAATTGCCTCCATTTTAAAACAATTTTTCTTAAAAAAAAGAAGGAAGAAACGAAAGAAATTCATTCATTTCTAAACAGAGAAAATCCATCTTCATGAGTAAAAAAAATGACTTTTTTCGACGAAATTCCGTTGGATCATTTCATCAAAAAATCATAACTAAAGGAAAAAAATCAAATAAATCAAATGTTTACGTCTAAAAATTGAATTCGATAATTTTTCTATTTTAACGTTTTTTACATTTGTATTTTTCCTCATAATTTTTTCCCCTAATTTATGAAGTGAAAAACTGCGGTTTTTGCAAAATTATAAAAACGTTTTTTTTTGTTTTTTTTGTTGTTTATTTTTATTTTTATCTGTTTTTAAAATGAGAAAGAAAAAGATTCAAACTTAGTATAAAGTGAAAAATTTTATTTTTGAAAGAATAAAAATTCTGTTAACCAATTTCAATTTTAATTTTTTTCCATCTGAAAAATTTTCTATTAATTTAAAAAAAAATGGAGCGGGATTTGAAGTAATTAGATACTCTTTGGAAAAATAAAAAAAAACTTTTACATTTTATAACGGGTGGGGTCATTTACATATTTTAATTCAATGTAGAATGGTCACCCATTTCTGGAACAGTTAGCGTTAAAAGACCAAACAAGTCGAATTATTTAAGTTTTTTTTTTACTTCGGGGAGTGGGTCTTTTTTAAATACTTCCCAGTGTGGAAATTGAAATTTTGTGTTTTTTAACTTTTGTGTGAGTGGACTTATTTGCAGAGGAAAACGCTTTAACTGTTATCCTAGCCCTATCATATTCGTTAAATTACACACACATTATTCATATTCGCACGCACACGCACACACACACACACACACACACACACACACACACACACATATATATATATATATATATATATATTATAACGGTGTTGGTTGTCACTAAATCCCTTTGTGGGTTTGTGGCGAACCAAGTGCAATATAAAATGGAGAGTGCTCAATATCTAGGATAGAGCTATATATATATATATATATATATATATATATATATATATATATATATATATGTGTGTGTGTGTGTGTGTATTAGTTTTTATATATATTTGATAGCTTGGATGCTTATCTGCGACTACTGGTTTCATGGTGTCTTTATTACGACTATCATTAGGCAGAGAAAGAAAGATATTGGAGAAACTGAAAAAAGCGAAAAATGCATTGAGATAGTGTATAACTCCTTTTTGTGTATGGGGAAGGAAATTACTTAATAAGTAATTGATACTCACCAAAAAGTGAGTGGACAAACAGATGCTACTCTTGCCATTATCATTCCACAGAGTAACTCTACATAATGGGATTTTCTTCATTGAATAAAAGTTTTAGCCTTAATCCTTTTTTTTTTCCGAAAAATTGTATTGGGTCATCAGGAGAGAATGTGCTCCGTTTCGGGCCCTTCCTCTCAACGGTTTTATTTGCCCCCCCCCCCGAATATAAATGTAAATATCACTGAGACCCTATTAGTTATTTACTAAGCTTAGCTTAGATGTTGACTTAGAAGTGTAATGGCGAAATGTGATTTGAAAAATAACTGCGTGCATAATGAGAATATTGCATGAATCTCGTCGCGCATTTGTGATCAAGTGTTGGTTTAACAGACTTCATTTTGAATTGTTTCATGGGATATTTCTTTTGTTCCATATCCACATGGAACTATTTTCCGTTATTTCTATGAGGCATTTTATACATTTAGCTCTATTACGTCCTTTGATTCTGATTTGACTCTGGAACTAGTACAGGGTGCCTGCTACAAAACATCTTGCTCCTATTTCCACAGCTTTCACAATCACTTCCTTTTCCAGCTCTTTTTTAAGATATTCATATTTGTTGGTTTTATCCTTGTGGCTTTGATCTATCCGACTTTCATATGGTATTGATAGTTCTACCATTATTTTAAGGTTTGCCCTTGACAGAAGAATATCTGGTTGAAGACCTTTGCTAGATATTGATTTTGAGTAATCATTATGCCATCCTAGTAAGTCTGCAGATACCTCCCAATCTTCACTTGATCCAAGAAGGTTTTAACCAGGTACAGCTCGATGCTTGATTGTTTGTTTAGAGCTGGCATATATTCTGCCCCTCTCTGAAGCAAATATCTTAGTTGAAATAGTTGGTTCGGATTTCATATAATTCTTTATAAATCTGACTAACTCCTCCAATACTCTATTGTGCCTCCAGGTTTATTTCCCATTTCCAAGGGCTGTCTTACAGGAGCTGAGGATATGCTCCAAAGTTTGTGATTTGTCATTACATATAGGACAGGTAGGATTGATTTTTTTCTTCCATTTAAAAAGATTGTTTTTAGAAGAAAGCTGGTTGTACGTAGAGTGTATTAGAAAACTCAACCTGAGAGGAGCCATCTGCCATATGTCGTTCCAAGTAATAGACTTTTGCAAGGTTTCCTCTCAGTTTGTCCATTGACCTTGTTGGGATTGCTGAACTCCTTTTAGGAATCTTTTATAGTCCACCTTGCTCCTTACATCCTGAATGACCATATCCTGGCAATTTTTGCTGGTAGTTTTTGACCACTGTTGCTTTTCATTAGTTCCTAAACCTTGTCTTCCCATTTGAGTGTGTTCTGTGATTTCCTTGAAAGTTAGGTTGACCTTACCACTTCTTATGGTGTCCCTGAGTTTCCACTTCTTTCCTGTTTTCAATGTAGGTTTTTGTGATTTTATCACTTCATCCTTTGAGTCATCTAGCACCATTTGGAGTCTAATTTCCCCAGATTTGATATCCTCCACAATTGATTTGAATGGTAATTTTAATTTTGTTTGTCTGCTGTACAAAGCAACATCAGACAAACCTGGAGGTAAACTCAATCATACTTGTTGCAATTTCATATAGGATTAGCAACCATAATAACATTGGAATAAATATTTGCTGCAAGCACCAAACCTTAAATTTTCCTTGTAAAGGACAGCAATCAATCTTATGGAGACCTTCTTGTAATGTTCTGGATGTTTCTTGATTAATATCAAACCAATGTCCCAAACTTTTTACCGGTTGACACAGTGGGGATTCTTTGACCACCTACTTTGAATTTCATATTTTGATTCACTTTTCCTTTCCTAAGCGAGAGACTTCTAAACGTTTTGGGTTTGAATTTCATCCTACACCAAATTATCTACTTGTCCATCAGGCTTAGTATCTTGCGAGTAGTAGATGAGAGAATTATAGTGTTGTCCATGAATGCCTTCACTGGTGGCATTTGAAATCCTCCACTAAGTTCAACAATATCAGCATTGTTCTCCCTTGCTTTTAGGAACAGCTGCATTGCTAAAATGAAAAGTACTGGTGACACAAAACATCCCATTGCAATTCCAACTTCAAGCCTGTTTGAAACCGTCAAAGTATCTTCCTAGCATTTTAGATATTTCCTCTGGAATATGATACATCTGTAGAGATAATAGTATCATCTGATGGAGCACTGATCCCTAGGCATTAACCAAGTCCAACCAAATGACATCCAAATTCTTATCTTTTTGAATGGCTTCCCAGCTCATATTTCCATGCTCCAAACAACCAGGTATTCCCAGAACACCACTCTTCTGCATTGAAGTATCAATATGCTCGTTAATGAGAAGGTATCTGGTTAATTTCGATGCTAAAACAGCAAAAAATATCTTTCCTTCTACATTGAGGAGAGAGATAGGACGAAAATGGCCAATGTCCTTTGAATTCTTTTCTTTGGGTATGTACACACCTTCAGCTATCATCCATTGTTTGCTGACATGAAAGTTTTTCCATGTTTGCTTTAGGTTAGCATGAAGCCATTTGAAAACTTTTGGACATTTTTTATATAAAAGGAAAGTTATTCCATTAGGGCCAAGTTAAGATTTATTCCTAGTTTCGCTGACTATATGCCTTATTTCTTAGTGTGTGGGTGGTTTCATGTTGAACCTCACCTTAGGGATGGCTGACCAAACCAAGTTGTTATTATTTTCCAGAGGGTTATGTTGATTGGGATCAAAGAATGTGTCTTTTAAATGTTTCTCCAGAACTTTTTTCTCCATCTTGAGCACACCTGATTTTGGCTTTTCAAATATGTTATGTTCCTTGCATATCTGCATGATTCCTGGAAAAAACGTTCTTGCTCAGAGCAATGTGTTTTTTCTTTGAGGTCTTGCCAGATTTTAAGCAGACCCTCTTTTTTTCCATGTCGGTGAAATGGATTTGCTTTTTTAAATTTCTCTTTTTCATTCTTAATATCCTGCATCATTCTTTGACATCTGTTCTTTTTGACTTGTAACTTATTATTTTTCTCTTTCACCCCATAAATTCTCATGCAGGTCTTATAGATAACTTGGCTTCTTTCATTTAGTTG
The DNA here is from genome assembly GCA_963585895.1 of Sepioteuthis lessoniana. NCBI lineage: Eukaryota > Metazoa > Mollusca > Cephalopoda > Myopsida > Loliginidae > Sepioteuthis > Sepioteuthis lessoniana. The sequence goes on along the minus strand of CAUZXS010002359.1, from coordinate 906 downwards.
TTCCTTATTTCCCAGTTCTTTAGGTAGTCTTGCTTATGATGTTGTCTGGCATACATCAAGCTTTCGTGTCGAATGCCGGTAGAAATTTTATTCTTAGTAAAATGGGTTGCGTCTCATCCTTTAATTCAGCATCTAGGACATCCTCAGCACTGTGGTATGCATCCTGGCTTTGGTTTTCCAACGTCTTATCTGGGTTGGCACTGTGCTGTTCCTGAAACGTCTGAGAAAGACAACCCATTTTTGTTTGATGGATTTTCACTCCCTTTTGGGACCTAAATTTCTGGCCACAGATGCATGGGAAGTCTGTAGGGAATTCATTAATCGTGGTCTGTTTTTCAGTCCGGGGTCATTGACGATCATTCTGTTTGGATTCATCATCCTCCCTCCCTTTCGGTGAATCCTGAGGGCATTTTCCTTTGTTTCTGTCTGTAGCTGATATTTAATGAACTCGGGGTTCCTGGCCTGTTGAGATCATCTAGTCTTTCCCAGTGTCCCCTGTCTTTCCAAGTGTCAACAGGTCTATTCCCAGTTGCCATTCAGTCTATTCTTGAAAGTCAATGGACGAGCCATAGGTCTGAAGAAGGAAATTACTTAATTGATACTCACCAAAAAGAGAGTGGACAGACAGATACTTGCCATTATCATTCCACAGAGTAACTTTACATAATGGGATTATGTGTGTGTGTTTGTACAGATTTTATTTGCGTATTCCAACATATAAATACTAGTATTGCATAATACTCAATAGTATATTATAATATAACATGTCTCTTACACCATGATATTCCCACCTAACCTATTATTAAGTTTTAGATCCAGCATCCATTTTTGTCCATTATACTTTCAGGTCAAATCAAAAAGTTCATTTTCTTCATAATGCAATGGTGATGATAATTCATTCCTTAG
>CAUZXS010002358.1:135000-153927 GCA_963585895.1 Sepioteuthis lessoniana | reverse complement strand
GAGGGAATCATGACAATAAATATGGAAAATAAAACTTTGAAGAATGTTTGCCATAAATGTCTTATCATCCAAGCTTAAAACTTGTTTCACAAGATGACGTACCGCACGTAATAAATACAGATTTTGAACACAAGTAAAAAAAAAAAAAAGAAAAAAAAAAAGAAAAGAAGTGAAAAAACTATTAAAAAAAACAAGGAAATAAAAAAATGAATAATGAGCATTTAAAATTCAAAGGATATTTTAAAACAATAATAAATGTTTCACATGGGAATGAAAGATTTCCGGAGAAACGTAAATGCTAAAAAATCAATGGAAAATGATCGAGCATGAAATATCTTGTGTAAATAAACAAAAGCGCTTACACACACACACACACACACACACACACACACACACACACACATATATATATATATATATATATATATATATATACTCGATCACTGATATGAAGCAGTCTCTTATAAATATAATGAACTTTATTAATTATATTATATATATATATATATATATATATATATATATATATATATTTAGTGGGGTAGAGGATGAAAATGATGGAGAAAAAGAGAGAGAGAAAGAGATTGATAGATATAAAGATATGTAGTGATGAATGAAGAATATCTGAAACAGGGAATCTATTTTTCCAGTCATTTATTCTTTTTTATCAGTGTTCAACGTCAAGAGAAACATTTTTTTTATGTTATATTTAGTGAAAAAAAAAACATATTAATTCAAGTGATTTGAAGTTACAAACATTATGATCAATGCTATGTAAACACTTGACATTAAGCTCTATGCTTGGAAGATATTTTACACGCACACACACACACACACACACACGCACGCACGCACGCATGTGTGAGATGGTAAGTTTTGTTGTAATATCTGAAGCTATGCGAAAAGAAGGATCATACAGACAATTTGAATGATGTTTATAGATTATAAATCTCCCTAACGAGTGTTGAGCACTCTGGCAAAGGAATTAACAGCTGCTAATCGCATAAGGTAAGGCAAAAATGTAAACAAACGAAAGCTACTACATAATGCCTTATAATTCCCGAACTGACGTGGTTTGCTTGCTGGGTGAGCGGTATGATTCTTAGACTAACATAAAGTTAGGCGGGTTTCAATATCAGCTTCAAACTTCCTTCGCATCTAGCCACACTGAAGAGTCATGATACAACGAAACAGTCTCTCTGTGGGTGACTATATATATGTGTGTGTGTGTGTGTGTGTGTATGCACGTGTGCGGATAGATAGATAAGAATGATCTTCCAAAATCTATCATTTGTCAAGACAGCTGAAGCTGTAGAATATACCTAATGCATCTCTGCCGAGGGGTAAGTCTTCCCCAATGAGTGTCCATTAAACTATCTCATTGTGACGGCCTCGTAATTCTTGAGTTTTGGGGAATGTGGAGAACCCCTTTTATTGCTATCGCTTCCAGATAGAAGTGATAGCACTTGATAGAGTCCTATGTCTGTATTAAATAGAACTAAATATGTATTTATGCTAAACTGATTTGTTTGAAATAAAATTGCTTTTGCATTTAACTGTGTTTAAATAAAAGATTGATGATTACTGTAGTTGCTATGGATACATAGCTATACGTCAAAACTTTGTTCACGAAACTGAATCGCTCGAAATAGAACTGTTTTTAGCATTTAAACTGAGTACTTATGCTAAACTGAATTATTGTCCCAATGGTTAGAGTGATTGTTAAAGGCCTTGGAGACTAGTGTTCAATCCCTTGTCGAGTCATACCAAAAACTCAAAAAATGGTATTTCATGCCTCCTTGTTTACCACTCAGCATTATAAGGTATGGATCAAGGGTAAATTGAAGCAATCCATGGAAAGAATTCGCGCCCTCCCTTATACCGTGATGTAGTAGCTATTGAAAAGGGAACCTTCGGGTCCCCTTCGACCACGGTCGTCAAATTTACTTTACTATACGTATAAAAATAGATTTGTCATTAATAACCTACAATGTTTGATGTGCCATAAAACCAAGCTACACTAAACCAAACTGATAAACATTTATTGAAAAAAGGAGGAATATTTTTTTATTTATATCCAACACCATAAAATATAAAGAAAAAAAAAGAAGAAAAGTAAAGAAATAAAAAGAAAAGAGGCGGGAAATATGCTAATTAAACTACAAGTGTAAGATCTATTCTATCCATTTATTTTTGCTCGGTTATGCTACCGCATAAGCATCTCAGCACGTGAGTGTTATCTTTTTTATTCATTCTTTTATTTGCTGATTTCGATTTTTTAATTTTTTTATTTCATTTTTCTAATTTATTCCCTGTATAAATGGGCCATGTACGCACAGAGTGAATACTTGTCTCACAGCGGGTAAATTGTATTACAAATATATTTATATCTTATCCGAGTAAGATTCATGGAATCTCTAGGAAGGAAATAACACAACATGTTCTGAATGGATTCCAGCAGAATCGTGTAATCTTATGTGTTTGAAATGATTTTCTTTTCGGAAACACTCATTAATGCTTAGTGTTTATTCAGATTAAGGAAATCTGCGCAGAGCTAAACCCTCCTTGATTGTGTGATTGATATTGGTTTGCTAATCCACGATTAGTCATCAGCAAATGTAAGTATTCAACAAATCTAACATAAATAATTCTGCACCAATTTTATATAACCATCTTTAATCAGTTTTACCTAAAGCCAAAAGTGTAAGGCGTTAGATAGAATTGAAATATCTATAACAGTAATGACTCCGAGTCTAGCTAGATAATTACATTCCTGCAAAACTGGACTTCTGTCTGGAAAATAACTAAAAATGTAAAATATTGTAATCTCCCACTTAACATTCTGATTGGCTGTATTGGAGCTAGCCAATCGAAATGAGAAAATGGGGACCTCCGTCCAGAATTCAGCACAAATACCGATCACACACTTAAGTTTAAATACATAGTTTAAAAACTATGATATTTTCACCAATATGGAGTACTTAATAACTTCAAAAGTTTACAGAGCTTCTTACTTCATTGTACCATAAAGCATTATTATTGCAAGTAAGTACATATTTTTATTTTGTACCTTATGTAATTGGTGTACTATATTTGCTAAATATACTTCAGTACAAAATAATGCAAAAGTAATAAGACAATGAAAACCAACTTACTTATACATATATAAACACATACACACACACACACATACATACACACACACACACACGCACCTACACACACAGGTATATATATATATATATATATATATATTAGAAAAGTGTGGGTTGTCACTAAATCACTTTTTAGGTTTGTGGCAACCCCAGCGCAACAATCATCTCCTGCTACAGCCCTACCAATATTAGTGAAGAAACTGACCTTATCGTCAACTATAATGAGTTATCCTCCCTTGTTCCTGGCATTCCGAAACACAACGTCCTCGTCATTGGTGGAGACATGAATGCCGCTTACACAATTTGTCAAACCGAAATGGGAAACATCTAACGGATTTCACGCGAGAAAATAGATTAATATGCCTCAAAACAAAATTTCTGAAAAAGGAGGGAAAACTATGGACCTACACTACGCAAAGGATACTAAAGCACAGATAGACAACATTTTATGAAAGAGGAATGGAATTTATAGCGCATTGTATTGCGGGGGTGAGTTCTCCGATTACCGAATTGTCACGGCAATGATACGGCTGAGACTACGAAGAAATACAGCCCGAACAACAACCACTGTACACTATGATTAGTCCCTGCTTGATAACAGGAATATTAGAAATAACTATACGTTAAGACTAAGAAACAAATCCGATGCACCACTGGGGAAGACTACACCGAATTGCGAATATGAGAATTCAATGCCCACCTAGAAGCGGCAGCAGAATGCATACCGACTAAACAAAGAGTTAACCTAGAGTCACATGGGAGACATTAGCGGTAAAAAAGAACGTACAGATGTGAAAACTGCTTCCAAATGAAATAGGAAAAATCCAACCAATACCAATGCCCTGAAACTTAAGAAGGCACGAACTGATCTTGGTAGCATATACCTAAAGGAACAAACAGAATACATGTAAAATCAGATCGATAAGATTAGATACTTGGTCGAAGATAGACAATCTAAGATAGCATTTCAAAAGGTAAACGAAGTGAGCAGGTGGAAAAGCTCAGCGAAAGCTAAACCAAAAACTGCCAGCCAAGAAGAACGAATACAACTTTGGAAACAACATTTCAAGAATTTATTCAGAAATTCTCCGAAAGTTTCACATGAACCAATCAGGAGAATTATTACTAAGCAATTAGAAATCAAACAAGGAAAGTTTACGCAAGAAGAACTCGACTCAGTAAAAAGAAAAATTAAAAAAAGAAAAGCAGCAGGGCTTGATGAAATACCCCCAGAAGTCTGGAATACCAGGGACTTCGACGTTATACTGCTCCGACACTGTAATGTTGCATATAATCAAAAGACAATAAATAGATGGACAAAGGATGCATCCACCCCATCCTAAGAAGTTTGACCTCGAAATATCCAAGAACTTCTAAGGTAAAAAAATCCATAGCGGCCAAAATATACATTGCTCTTCTACGCTACCGCATAGAACCCAACGTTGAGAAGATACGTAGGAAGAACCAAAATGGCTTACGAAGAAATAGATCCACGACCTTACTTATTTTGACATTCCACCGAACTCTTGAAGGTGTACGAGGATCATTAAGTAAGTTTCCAGACGTTTTTCGTATGGGCAATTTTATTGACAGTACACACATGGAATTCTAGTCGCCTTCGAAGTAATCTCCTCCGGTTGTAGTGCACTTGTTGTACTGCTCCAAAAACTTCTGGAAGGCCCCATGGAAGTCCTTTTGTGTGTGCGTGTCAATGACCTTCGTCACAGACTCTTTCATCTCCTCAATTGTCTCATAACGACAGCGTGTGAGCTTAGGGAATAACCAAAAGTCACAGGGAGCAAGGTCTCGACTATAGGGAGGCTGAGGAGCTGTCTTGATACCCATCTTGGTTAAATAGTCTGTGACTAGGATGGAGTTGTGGACTGGTGTATTGTCATGGTCGAAATGCCACTGACCCAATTTGAAGAGTGCTGGCCTTCTCCGACGGAATCTCCTCCTGAATTCCCTTAAAACTTTAACAAAGTAACCCTAACCCTTTGGCCAATCAACTCTGGTGTATTGACTTCCTTAATCCTCCCACACCTCACCATCCCTCACAGGCTCCCTGTCTTCCTTGAATCTCTTATGCCACTCAAAAACTAATGCTCAATTCATGCAAGATGCTTCAAATGCCGTCTGAAGCATTCCATACATTTCTGAGGCAATTTTCCATGTTTAAAACATAATTTTATTGTATATCGTTCTTCTAAAATGTCCTCACGCCCAGATTGCATTTTTGAAATTCCCCAGTTGTGACAATCAAGCTTTAGTAGAGTGTAATTCAATTCCAGCAGTAGCAGTTCATTTGAACCTCAAATCAAAAAAATTGGTCAGTCATCTCAGAAGATGTATAGCAATAACATACTGAATTTTCAAGCGTATACGTCAATGTTTAATGTCTGTACAAAAAGTCTAGGACTTATTTAAGGCACCACGTATATGGAAAAACCTACTGGCAACAATATTATTTGTCAACTTCACCAAGTTCTTTGACTCTATGCATAGAGAAAAGATGGAGTTAATACTACTCTCCTACAGCCTATTCAAAGAAACTGTCGCAAATATAATAATGCTATATAGAAACATGAAAGACCGCTTCCCATATGGAGACACAGACTACATGAACATTGTTGCAGGTGTGCTGCAAGGAGACACATTAGCCTTATACTTCTTAATCATTTGTCTAAACTATGAGCTTAGGACGTCCATTGATAAAATGAAAGACAACGGCTTCAAGCTGACAAAGGAAAGAAGCTACCTCGCACAAACAAATACCGACGTGGACTACACCGATGACATGGCGCCTCTGGCAAATGCACCTGCCCAAGCCAAAACACGGTTACATAGTTTGGAAGGAGCAGCTGCAGGGATAGGCCTCCATGTCAACGCAGACAAGACGTAATATATATGATTTAATCAAAGAGGTGACATCTCCACAATCAACGGTAGTTCTTGGAAACAAGTAGACAAGTTAACCCATCTAGGAGACAGTGTCTCATCCACAAAGATTAACATCAACACGCGACTAGCAAAGGCATGGACAGCCATTGATTGACTATTGGTCAGATGGAAGGATGACCTGACCAATAAAATGAAACGCTGTTTTTACCAAGTAGTTGTCGTATCGATACTGTTGAATGGATGCACTACATTTACGTTCACTAAACGTATGGAGAAAAAGCTTGACGGCAGTAAAACAAGAATGCTGCGAGCTTAATTGATGAAGTCATGGAGGCTGCACCCAACAAAGTAGCAGCAGTACGGCCACTTATCACCCACGACGAAAACTATCCAAGATAGACGAAGCAGACATGCAGGACACTGCTGGATGAGTAGGGACGAACTCATAAGTGACATACTCCTGTGGACGCCTTCACATGGACGAGCAAAGGCAGGACGAGCAGCAAGAACCAACATACAATAGCTTTATGTCGATACAGGATATATTCTTGAAGACCAACCGGAAGCAATGGACGATAGAGTAGTGTTGTGAGAGACAGTGAGGGAGATCTGAGTTGGTGGCACGACATGATTATGATGATGATAATATATATATATATATATATATATATATATATATATATATATATATTGCCAAAACCTTCATTTCTATGAAACTATCAACAGCACAAGCACATTTTAGTAAAGGACACTTTTTCTGTGATCTTAAATTGGTAAATTTTCGTTCATGGTTTTGTGTGTATTAATTTATAATGCCAATAATATCAACCATACAGATGGAGTTTTTTCAAAAAATATTGTAGCTAATATTCACCAAAAGATACGGAAAAGACCTAATTTAGGAATTGCAACCGAACAAGAAAATGTTAACTTTTTAACATGGATTTAGAAAATCTTTAAAATTCACCGAATATTCTTTACGACGATTTTGCTTAAATGTTCGCAAAACAAACCTTTGAGGAGTGAATACATCTAGATTTCTTGATTTACCTGGCACATTTATAAAATTTTCTCAGTCTGATCTCATTTTCCTTGTTTGTAAAGAAGATCAAGCCAAGCGAAATGTAAAAGTATATATTTATGATCAGTTATAACTAAGTTTTTACAGATCGAAGCAGGAGAGGTTAAAGTCCAAGGAAAAATCATATTTTCTCACACAGAGTTTCAAGAAAGACATCTCTTTTCTTACCCAGTGTAAACCTTATGCAAAACAATCTATTTTCCAGCTATCAGATGGGATGACGGAAAAATCTAAGAGCATTGAATAGCTACCCATGTATTTGGACGGCAATATGATTATTCTGTTTACTCTTGAACAACAATAGAGAAAAGCGGACAGTTACAAACTTGTAAATAGATCATATAAATCTCATTGATTCTTTTTGTATTATTCATAATCAAGTACGCAGATGTATACGGTTTTGCGTGGCTCATTCTATTAGAATTTCTTGTGCGAAGAGATATAACTCGTTCATTCTTATATCAAACTAGCTGAAGTATACAAACTTCGCAGGGAAATTATTTTAAAGATTGGGTTTCAGTTTGCAACATATGTATCATAGTTAGAAAATGGTAACAGGCTGTTAATAAATAAGTTATCAAAAAGAGCAACCCCCCAAAAAAAGACGAGTAGACATAGATCAAGATCTCCACCAGTATATTAGGTATAACGTGATTCTCGTGATCTAGCAATCCATGGCTGATCTTGCCGTAGTCACCATTAAAGTATATCTTTGTCTGGGAGGAAGTGTTGATATAGTTTTCACGGAACCCCAGTACGAATATATATATATATATATATATATGTGTGTGTGTGTGTGTGTGTGTGAATTGGAATTAGTGTGTTGCAATGAACGGTGAACGCAGAATGGATCAAAGGTACGAGAAGTGATGGTTTATAAAGAGAACCAAGAGGCTAGTCCCTGGCGTCCGTTGTCCATTTACTCCAACTTCCAAGGCAGATAGAGTGAAAGCGAAAAGAGCTAAATCATGGAATGGTCCAAAAGGTTTTGTATTTCTTCTTTTTGCTAATTATCAGTTGGTCTGGTCTTTTGCTCAGGTCTAGGAGTTCTGTTTTATCTTAAAATCCCTGTGAATTTCGTGTGTCTCATTTCCTAGAATGGATTATGGTTTGTTGCTAATAACATTAGATAGTATGCTCGAATTTCAATTGCTAGCATTATTCTCAGTTGTTCCCCTACAACATTCAGTTGTGTCTCGTCTTATGTTGCTTTTGCACGAGTTTACTGCATTCAAATACTTTGTGATTAATCATTTCCTCTCTATTAACGCCTAAACTGTACTCTGTGTTCTGTTGCATCTTATCAATTTTCACTTATGTTCTTATTTTGCCTATCAAAATGTCATTATATGCGATTATTTAAGTATGGATAGACATTTCTGCCGTAGACCATAAAGACTTTTCTATGTTTACATTCCTGGATCAGAGTCGTTTAGAAAAACAGTGACTTTCGAAGTGGAACCAAAGTTATGTATCTGTTGATATTATTATTAATTTTCAGCGTTAGCTGATGGTTTTCCAAAGGAGTGTGAGTGACAGCAAGCCCCTCAAGTCTCCAGGACTCTTCTCATTATTCTGGAGGATCTCAAAAATGCTGCAGTCTCCACCCGTCCCATTATTTCCAAGTCCTTTGACCAGTCTTTTGGTGACTGTTCCAAGTGCACCAGTTATAATTGGTAGACTTGTCACTTTCATGTTCTTTAGCTTTTTTTTTTCAAATTCCATCGCATGGTCGGGATACTTATTCCTCTTTTCCCATCCAATCAATTTCACTCTGTGGTCCGTCGGTACTGCAAAGTCAACAATTCTGCATTTGTTTTCTTTTTCATATTTATATTTACCAACTCCTCCGCTCGGGCAGGTCAATTCTTTAAAGCAAAGTCTAACAGGTTTGAATTCAGAGTTTTCCTTCTCCTAGAGTAGTTGCCTCACCAAGGCTGAAGATCCTAGTCTTTCCTACTATTTACCCATAGCTGGAGGGAGATTAATTGGATTCATACCTTTCTCAAGGGTATTAGTGCTATGTGAAATGCAATCAGTCTTGGCCAGGTTTTGAACTTGTGTCACCGTGTCCATTTCCTATGACGATAAACATTAAACCACTTTTTTGTGATTATTTTGGATATGGTCATCTGGTCGAGATTTGGTTATCCGTTTGTATCTTAAAATCCCAGAAGATGTGCGTCTCATGCTCTTGGAAGGATTCTGGGTTGTGCATAAACCATTTCTTCATATGGTCAAACTTCAAGTTCTTGCACTATTGCTCGTGGATCTCCTTGCCCAACAAGTCGAGCCTAGTCTTATATTCTTCCTCTGCTAACTTGAACTGCTGTTTTGTCGTGTCTTACCTATTCTTGGTTTGATATGGTTAGTCCTTATAGTGTTGTTTTGTGTTGCTTTCAGAAGAAATTCAATTTCTCTCTTAAGGTTTTTTTTTCTTAGCTATGCACAGGTTTTCTGGTGTGAGATGTCACTTGTTAGTCGCTAAAAACGTCCATAGGGTTGTTTTTCTTCCTACTTTTTTTTAGTTATTGTCGTTCCACTTTTCCTAGTGTCGTTAGTATCGTTTCTGGTGGCTGTAATCAGTCCTCCTCCGCGCTTTTCTACTTAGTCTCCGAGTCGTTGTATTGATGTGTCAACGCTGTCTTCGATACTTCCAAGTCTTTTTCTTCCCTCTCTTCTTGTACATGTAGTCTGTTAAACTCATCTCTGTGATGCAATGTCTTAGGAATGGTCATTAGTTTTCTTGTTTCCTAGTCCCTTTGTTTAAGTTATCCTTCAGTCTATTTCAAGTACGTTGCCAAGTATCTTACATGGGGTACATCCCAGATATTTATCCCTTTGATAAGGTTCCTCTCATAGAGTTTTGTCTCGAGATAATTTGGAATTTTTTCTTTCATTTCTTTTCCTTATATATATATATATATATATGTGTGTGTGTGTGTGTGTGTGTGTGTGTGTGTGTGTGTGTGTGTGTGTGTGCGCGTGTGTATGTATTGTCATCCACAGACAGACAGTTTCGTTCTATCAGAACTCTTCAGATTGGCTAGACACGTAGGACACTCGAAGCCGTGATCGAAACCAGGGGGTGGGGTTGTGAATGGGAGTGTTATTGGTAGTGTTATCATTTGTGTGTATTCTTGGAGGTGTTTAAGGTTTTGTTTTCATTATAATTGTCACTAAACATTTTCTCTCACTTGTTTTTTGGGAGAAATATTAGAGATGATCATTTTTTTATAAAGTATGATACAAGTAACCGTGAAGCTGGCTAAGAATATCCTCGAAAAATAGTTAACGGAAAGAAAAGTTTGGAAAAATAATGAAATGAACGAAGGATTGGATTAAAAAAAAAGCGGTAATTTGTCAAAAAAATGATGTACATATAAAATTCATGAAAGTATCGAAAATTTTGCTTTATGTATTATCTATTATTTATTATTTATTCTTATATTTTTTGTTCATTAGCAATTAATTATGTAAGTAACGTAACAGGAAAATATAAATAGTATCATGCAACACATTTCATCAGAACACACACACACATATACACACACTGGTATGTTTATGGATTCTGGGATCAATCTTCTGCAGCTCCCCTGACATAATGATACGTTGTGTCATGGGCATGATGTCTTTGGAGTTTTTCAAGAAGATATGGATCTGCAGATCAAAGTGTTTCCAACAAAAAGACAGTGATTATATGATGCAAAATGTGTGTATTTGATTATGTATAATCATAGCAACTGGAAAGTCCCAAAGGCAGCGAGGGATAAGCTTGATAGCTGCCACAGCAAACATATGAGATCTATCACTGGACATCGAGGGTCAAACATTCTAATCTCCAACAAAGCTCTGTACATTATGAGAAACACAATTCAACTATCAAGATGGGTGGGGTAGTGTGAAATGCGTCTGGTCTTGTTATGTGCCAGGGATGCCCAAAGATGCACCAGCACCAATAATCTCGAGAATTTGCAACCGGAAAAGAAGGGTCCACTATTGCACAAACTTGCTGGATAAACTACAGTCGGAGTTCCAAGGTGCAATTCTGGGAGCCTTAGATCTAGCAAGCGCTTGAATGGGCTTATGGACCTTGCAAATGTAAGAACACATTGATTTCAAAAGAGGAATTGTTGAATACTTCATAGGGATTTGAAAAGAAAAACTACAGCGGCAGAATGTTGTAAAACTCTCTCTCTCTCACACACACACACACACACACACACACACACATTTAAACAGCTTTCTTATAAAATTCATGCAAAGAGTACTATATATATATATATTGAAATAAATGATGGAAACTAATCCAAAATAAGTAAATAATTGAAAAACAAAGTAATCCAAATGTGATTAATTTAGTTTCCTTCTTGATAAATTCAACACTTTTGGATTAGATCGTTTTTCGATTTTTTTCGGAATACAATGTGTGCATTGTGTGCCAGTGGTTCAGGAAACCATGGTTCAATCCCAGATCGAGTCATATCATACCAAAAACTAAAAAAAATCGTACTTAAATCTGCCATGCTTAGCAATCAGAACTATAAGATAAGGATCAAGGGTAAAGTGGAGCAATCCGGAGAATGGAGTAGCATTCTTCTCTACACTTTGGTGTAGTAGCTATTTAAAAGAGCGACTTCGAGTCATCTTCGACTACGGTCGCAAACTTCACTTATATATATATATATATATATGTGTGTGTGTGTGTGTGTGTGTGTGTGTGTGTGTGCATGAAAAAAGAAAGGAATAGAATAGGACAATGTCATATTAAAACAAACATTTAAAAATAAATACAAGGAAACGAAATCGGTGATCCATTTTCACAACCTAGATTCATTTCTATATTTTTTTGCCTTTTGTTGCATTGTCATCTGCTGATTCATGCAGAAATACACATATATATACTGGGTAAATACTGACACAATGATAAACTACGCATCAAGGAAGACGCATGAAGAAAGGACGCAGGAATGAAGGACGCATGAAGACTTCTTTAGAAAAATATTCACCTCTCACTTTATTTGTAAGGTTTGGAAAGGGTTGTTCAAGGGTTGCATGTGAGAGGGTGCTGGAGACCAAACATAAACTTCATATTTTGACCCCACTGTTATGACCGTCACGTTGTGTCTTTCTTGTTCTCCTGATATTGGGGTCCACTCCATCGGGGCTTTCCGAGGGACCCCTCGGTCGGGTGTGGCCTTCCCTACCACATCTCGTCTCTAATTCTCTGGACGTCTGCTGGAAACTGCCTCGGGGGTTTTCCGAGTGCCCCCTCGGTAGGCTGTGGCATTCCCTACAACATCTGGTCTCTAGGTGTCTGGAATTCTACTGACAACTCCTCTGGGACCCAAACTCAACTGAGTTAAATAATAACTCAAAGCCCACACGATCGCCTACTGGATCTTTGAAATCGAATGTTTAATCGTCATCAAGCGGAAATAACTGTCATGCAGTTCAGAGGTTACTCTCTTCCGTTGCATCAGTGTTAGTGGCACAATGAAACCTTCAAATTGTCCCATATCATAAGCCTTAATCCGCCCACGCGATCTCTTTCGATTACTGGCCATTGGAATGTGTCACTTCCTTCCGGTGTATCACCTTGGAATAGTATTTTTGGGCCGGGTAGAAGGTCAAAATATTACATTCATCTGTTAATTATTTTTCAAAATTCCACGTGTGGAATTTTCTTCACGTTCGTCTCCATCAACCTCACACATATTTTACAGAATAATTTACAAAGGACAATAATGGCTGAAAACATAAAAAAGAATCACTTGAACCACAGCAAACAAAATCTTACTAAGGAGGCGGCCTTCTCTCTATGTAACACTTGCCCGGCTAATTATTATCTATATTTCTCTTACTATCTTTACGTGGTTGGCCATCTTGACATGCGTGCATCAAGGTACCATACGGATGCATCTTTGATCTTCTCATCACAACGGGCCCTCCATAATTCCTAGAAGAAATTTCAAAACCCTAACAGGACCAAACTCTGGTCCTAGATCCTGGTCACAAACTTAGTGACCCTGGTCATTCCAGCAATACATTTCGCCTGTATTCCTCATGACCACACTCCAGTTCTTTACTCAACAGGTTCCTTCCTGGAGTAACCGGAGAATTTCATAAACTAAAACACAATATCTTCAAGGCCCAAAGCATTCCACAGAAATCCTGGCCCAAAACACAGTATGACAATACATCCGAATGTATCACAATCTGGCACGCACGGTGTAAACCACCTAAAATAGTCTACGCAAAATACTAATTAGCAATGTGTTACCCATTTTTTTTTTTTTCGTTAGGTTTCTATTTCCATGCCATTGGTTTGCAAGCCCTTGAGGAACATGCCTTACCTGATCAAACCCGCGCCGGGTTTCTTTTCAATTTAATCAGGAACCCTCGTGGCTACCAATATATAGGCATCTCGACTTTCCCAGATCCGTTTCACTTTGCCAAATCACACACGAATCCAAAACACCATCGTGACTGAAAGACATAGACATCATCCACAAAATGTTTGGAGAAGGCAACGCCTTTTTTCTTTTATTCCATCCTCGGAACTCCAAACTAAAAAATACAACAGCTTCATGGGCCGGCGAATTCTCCGATAGAATTGCTTTCAACGACAATCTGCAAATCCACTTGAATGAATGTCTGTCCTACTCTCACGTCAACCCACGATTTCCTCAAAAACAGAAACCAAAAAAAAAAAATATTTCCTCTTCCACGAAAACCCCAAATTCTAAAAAAAAAAAAAATTAGTATCAATATAATTACAAATATTAGTAAACCTAGTGTCAAATCCTCTGTTAATGGTTTTCGTCAAATTTCATAATATGAACAGGGAAAAAAAATTCTAATGTCGCCTTTAAACTCAAATAAACTCAAAAAGTTTCACTTTACAACAAGTCAAAACAATGTTACAATTACAGTTCAAAAATGTTCAGTTTTCTTTTCTTCTTTTTTTCAATCTATATAGTTATGTACTGTCTATTTTACTAAAAATGTCTGTTCTTTCTTTCTTTCTTTTTTTTTCTATATGCTGTGTTCAACAATGTTCAAGTTTCTCTTTTTTTTTTCTTTTTTTTTATTTATTTTTCTCCATTTTCATTGTCCTGTAGCTTTTTGTTTTTGTTTTGGTTTTCATTTCTTTTTTCTTTTTTTTTTCATAATAAATTGCTCATTCAATGTCCCTTTTTTTTCAGCCTCATATCTACCTTTCTGTCTTTACCTTAACACGATAACTATAGGTTCGCTTCCCAGTTTATTCAATTTCGGTCTATAGTACCATAAATTAAGCCTGATTTATAATACAACTTTTTCAATAGCTTACGAGCATCCTTCTTCTTCCTTTTTTTTCCACAAAATATCCCGGTTTTTTTTTCTAAACAACCTAAACTTTTATAAATTCTGCCAACATTTCCCAATTCAAAATATTTCTGAATCAGCGAATCTTCGCCACACTTGGTTCCGTCAAAATTCTGCGCATCTCTTAATTACATCTAAAACCCTGTTTCAAAATATCTTCCCCAATAATAATCTCAAAGCTTCACTCCAGGGGGAACTCACAAAATACCTGTCTGCCTCGTCAGACACAAAAAAACATCTGTCGCTTAGTTACTCTGCCTCCACGGCAAGACAATTTTCAAGACAATACCTATGTCTTCAATAATTGATGTCAACAATTTCCACAGCAAAACAACCGGCCTGATTCTACCAGGGCCGAAAATATCGATTCTCCCAACTTTATAAATATCGAAAAATTATATGCGCATTATTCAAACCACCAATGTGCGAAATTTTGGGACAAACGCATTGATGCTCCCAGGATTACATTTCTCGGATTAAAATTCTCATTTCCAATCCACAAGTTCCAAACATTAAAACTTGCGCACAAGATCTTAACTGCAGTTATGCGCGATTCCAGATCTTGGACTGAAATTCTAATTTTCAGTCACCACTTGTCTGGACCAATGAAAACCTACAACGAATTTTTTAAACTCACAAAGACCTATTTGCGATAAAAAAAAATCCTCATTCATAAAATTTATCATAAAATTTATTGTTTACGATAAGCTGTCTATCATAAAATGGACAATAACTGGCCCATAGCCATCTTTGTCCCCTTCTTTTTTCCTCCCTCTCTTCGATACAATATTACACATAGCAGTAATTTCAATTTTTATCTAGGTACCACACTTTTTTTTTTTTAATTATTTTCAATTTTATGCTTCTAGAAAGGCCCTTGTCATTACAACTAATCTTTCACAATTATAATCAATTTAAATAACAGAAAGAGATAGAAGTTACATGAATGCTGCAATCTACTTACATTTTTTTTTCTTTCTTTTCTCTTTTCTGTTGCTGGTTTATTCTTGTTTTTTTGTCGTTTTACTTCTTTCAATTCCATCATTTTTCTTTGTTCTTTTTTTCTGCTCTTTCCTCGTCGGTCGGTTCCTTTTCCTTCTCTTTTCTTTTGCTAGTTTGTTCTTGTTTTTTCTTTTTACTTCTTTCCATTCCAGCATCCTTCCTTGTCCTCTTCGTTGCTGTCGTGTTATGATGCTTAAAACTGCAGTTTACGGTAACTAGGTTCATTCTGAGTCCTTGAAAAAGCACAAGCACCAAATTAATATAGATGTTATATACTCATTTGCCGTATCATAACGACTCAATAATAGTAAAGACAGACGCACACGGAAAGACGCATGAAGACTTCTTTAGAAAAATATTCACCTCTCACTTTATTTGTAAGGTTTGGAAAGGGTTGTTCAAGGGTTGCATGTGAGAGGGTGCTGGAGACCGAACATAAACTTCATATTTTGACCCCACTGTTATGACCGTCACGTTGTGTCTTTCTTGTTCTCCTGATTCTGGGGTCCACTCCATCGGGGCTTCCGAAGACCCCTCGGTCGGGTGTGGCCTTCCCTACAACATCTGGTCTCTAGCTGTCTGGAATTCTGCTGGCAACTGCTTTGGCACCCTAAACTAAACTGAGTTAAATAATAACTCAAAGCCCATTCGATCGCCTACTGGATCTTTGAAATCGGATGTTTAATCGTCATCAAGCGGAAATAACTGTCATGCAGTTCAGAGGTTACTCTCTTCCAGTCCAACACAGTAATGGCACAATGGGACCTTCACCTTGTCCCATATCATAAGCCTTAATCCGCCCACGCGATCTCTTTCGATTACTGGCCATTGGAATGTGTCACTTCCTTCCGGTGTATCACCTTGGAATAGTATTTTTGGGCCGGGTCGAAGGTCAAAATATTACACTTACATTTTGACCTTGTGCCTTTGGGATAGGCATGAATCAATCTCCAACTCTTCCAGGCGATGCGAAAACAATTATTTTCATTGGGTTATTTATCCCTAGTTCTGAAACCAGTCTCGAAGAAAAAACACTTTATATCCGCGTCATGGCTGCAGAATGGCGTTAATATATATTTGAAAAAAAGGCTTTATGCAAGTAAGATGTCGTATAACATTGGAACACAAGATTTCTAAGTTCATGTACTGCACTAATTTGATACGTTGTATAGAGTTTTGATTTTCGCTTAGGTACGGATATGCATTTAGAAATTCGAAGATTTTATGAGCTTCCTCGTAAACTTAAAACCATATTTTATTTATATGGTTTTAAGTTTTCGAGGAAGCTCATAAAAACTGCAAATTTCTAAATGCGTATCCGTACCTAAGACAATATCAAAACTCTATACAGCGTATCAAATTAGTGCATACAATATTTTTCTTTGTCCTTTGAATATCTATCGATTTAAATAAAAACGTTTTTAAACTTGGAAAGAATATGATTCGAAGGCCTACACGTAGCCCTGAAAGCGAACATTATAACCACTCAGCCACGCCGAGAATGACACACAAATATCATTAGAATATTTTGATTAGTGTGAAGCATTTTTTGAAAGAAGTATAGACACGTGCTACCACATGATTGTTCAAATGAGTCAAATTAATTTTTTTTTTTTTTTATGATCAGATTCTTTTTATTGTTATAAATACCATTGTAGGAAAGTTAAAAAAATGGGACTTTAAATATTCCGTAAAACATTATATATATTTTAAGAATGACATTATATTCAGATTAATTGCTGTTCTAATGTAGATATTGTTTTAAGTAATTGTTTCAAAATTGTGCAGGGAAATAAAACAACTTTTTAAGTTCTTCTTAATCTATGGGTTCCCTTTTAAAAGTTTTATTTTAGAGGGTGCTGGAAATTAATTCTTATAAGAAAATTTTACTTATTTGAATGATTTTAACGGCATTTCAACTCATTCTAGGTTATTTCTGTAAAGATGCTACGGAATCACGTTCAGTACACATTCCTTTTTACATTTTTTGTGAAGCTGTTTCTTAAGAGTTTATTATTTGCAAAAGGTCCTATTAGATACAAGCAATTTTTGAAAAATTGCTTTACCAAAATATTGCACTCTAACAGATACTTCTCATCCGGGTAGGAAATTAACTTGGAGCAATGGCTACGAAAAGATAATTCCCAATCATTAGAATTGGTGTCTCTATTCCTGACACAGTTACGTGTCAGATCTATGACACTCCATTTTTGGAGGGTTCTGAATCTTCTCCAGAGGATAAAGTATGTTTATTGTAAGCCCCTATCCTTGCCAAGACAGGAGAAATATTTATTGAATTCTAGATGTTTTGCCACTGTCTAGCTATCACATGCATCTTCGCCATTCATTTTTATTCTCTTTTCTTATCTTGAAACAATTGATACAAATAAGTTTATTTGAGCACAGGAATGAATAAGCTTTCAACATCTTCTGCTAATTTACATTTTCCACTTTTTCAATTGTCTTTTAATTTTGAGTGACTGTTTTCTTCTGATTACCATTATTTTTCTAAGACATATTGTATTATGTAAATTCATGTCTCCAACAAGACACCGTTATTAATAATTATCCCCTAATCCTGACAGGTATGCCGGAACCAAATTCTACAATCTTGAATCACACATTTCCATATAGGATCATGTAAATGAATATATGAAATAATGCCTCGTATGTACAAGCATGTATGAGCAATATATCTTCTCAATAGTTTAGACAAAGGGGAAACATATATCATTAGGTTTTACAGTTTCAGGTAAACACGTTGTTAAGTTAAATAAAAGTTAACAATTAGACATATATCAAACGGTGATTTAGGTTTGAAAATGCAAGGAATATGATAGTAACGGATATACCGATAGTACATAGAAAATTGTTAACTATAGTTAATATCAAAACAAACGATCCTAAAAATCTGCGAGATCACTGAAAGTATTAGGTCAACGTCACTACTGAATTATCAATTTAAATATTAAAGAGGATTCAACATTATCTTATACACTTCATTATCTTATATACAACATATATATACATTATCTTATATACAACATATATATACATTATCTTATATACAGAATTATCTTATATACTTGATTTAAAGTGATTGATTTTAACGACATAGACGTAGAAAATGTACTTGGCGTCCCGACTTCGAACACTGGACGAGTCTATTCGTGTTTCTTTTCAAGCAAATATCCTTGGGAAAACGTTTAATTCATCTGTTTACTTTCTACCAATTGGTAAATATAGAGGTAATCTAGCGTACGTACATTGGTTAAGCAACAGAAGTAAGAGAAGAAAAACTCAGTTCAGCTTTTCTCTTTTTAAAAGATGACCTTGTGTCGTTTACCTCTTTATCGGAGAGCTAGTGTAAAGTCTTTATGCAAGTAAGATGTCGTATAACTTTGGAACAGAAGATTT